>BQNB010138164.1:0-17746 GCA_026074375.1 Tanacetum coccineum | reverse complement strand
TATAGGCTTTAACTGTTTTAAGGGTTTAGGTCTTAGCTTTTAGTTTAAGTGGTTTAATTTTTAGCTTTAAAAGTGCTTGTTGGACTGTTTGGTAGTAGTTTTGGTTTATAAGCTTAATTGAGTTCTTTGCTTCTCAGCTTAATTAGGTGCTTAATTTTAGTCTGAATTTGCTTATTAGGTTAGGTTCAAGGTGTTTGTAGCTTATTTAGTCTAAGATTGAGCTATTTTTAGCTTATTGGCTGTTTAAGTTGATTTTAAAAGCTTATAGGCTTTTCAAGCTAATCTGTCACTCATTTAAGCTCCTTTCCAGCTTATTTACGGTCTTTAGAAAAATTCCTTTTGTTAAGGTCGCTTATTTTCATAATATCTAGCTTTTTTAAAAAACAAATTGGCATAAAAAAATGGTAAGGAATGGGACGTATAGGGAGGTCTCGAACCCAAGACCTCAACCTTAACAACCACACTCCCTACCACTGCGCCCTTGGGTCTTTTTCATAAGACCCTTGGGCCATTTGGTTTATATACTAAGTTTGCAGTTTTGCTTATAAATCTTATTCGCTTATTTTAACAGCTTATCCGTAGGGCTTATTTCTAGTTTGCATTTTTCTTAGTTTCTAAATAGTCTAAAGATTTTTTCCTAATTTTTCCAGAATTTTTATAATTTGCTTACTATTTTTAATTATTAATTTAGGTTAATTTTGTTTTTAAATTCATAATAAAAAATATAAAAGTCAAAAAAATATAATTCTTTTTTTTAAATTTTCTTTTATCATTTAGGATGTATAAAAATTAAAATTTTATTTGTAAGGTTAAAATGTTAGAATTTAGTTTTTTAAAGAATGGGTTTTGAATCCCGTTATCATTTTTAGTGTTTTAGCCTTATTTGCTTTCGTTTTTAGCGTGCCTTTACTTGTTTTTGCATTTTATTAGTAGAAATAGATAACCAAATCCAACTTGTGATATTCAAGCACTATTCCACAAACCAATTTTCGATTTTCAATCCACGCCTCGTCGGGACACGACCCAGGAAGGTTTTGTTTGGGATATTACCTTGGTTAAAAGTAATCATCCTTTTAAAAAGGCCTCTTGGAATACTTCTCTTACGGAATTCTTGTTAAAGTGTCAGTAATCGTCTATCGTCTTACTAAATCTACCCACTTTTTTCCTATAAAGGAAACTGATTCGATAGAGAGATTAACGAGACTCTACTTGAAAGAAGTGATCTCGAGGCATGGAGTTCCAGTCTCTATCATCTCTAACCGTGATAGAAGATTTACATCGCATTTTTGGCAATCACTCCAAAAAGCTTTGGGAACTCAGTTGGATATGAGCACAACATACCACCCGCAGACCGACAGACAAAGTGGAAGAACCATTCAAACTCTTGAAGACATGTTACGCACTTGCGTGATGGTTGGGATAATCATTTACCGCTAGTGGAGTTCTCATACAACAATGGTTATCATAATAGCATCAAGGCTACACTGTTTAACGCACTCTATGGTCGTAAGTGTCGATCACCTGTCTGCTAGGCTGAGGTTGGGGATATCCAACTCACTGGTCTAGAGATCATCCATGAAATAACTGAGATGATCATCCAAATGAAAAGCATAATTCAAGCCGCGCGTGATCGCCAGAAGAGTTACGCCAATGTAAGGCGCAAACCTCTGGATATTCAGGTGGGAGACAAGGTCATGTTGAAAGTTTCACCATGGAAAGGGCTTATCCATTTTGGCAAACAAGGGAAGTTGAACCCGAGGTATATTGGACCTTTCAAGGTTTTGGACAAGGTTGGAACAGTTGCTTATAGGCTTGAACTTTCTCAACAATTAAGCAAGGTTTACAGCACATTTCATGTATTTAATTTAAAGAAGTGCTTGTCCGATGAATCGCTCGTTATACCGTTAAATGAGATCCAAATTGATGACAAGCTTCATTTTGTTGTGGAACCCATAGAAATTATGGACCAAGAGGTCAAGTGGTTAAAGCAAAGCCATATCCTAATTGTCAATGTTCGATGAAACTCTAGAAGTGGTCCAGAGTTTACGTGAGAATGTGAAGATCAATTCCACAGCAAGTATCTGCACCTCTTCATCAACACCACTCTGAAAGGCAACTCAAACTGAATTTCAGGAAAAAAAATACTTTTAACACGGGGAGACTGTGAAAATCCGTATTTTTTTAAGTCATTACACGTCCATAAACTTGAAACTATTTACTTTGAACCTTTATGTGTTTACTTTTACGTATAACCGTTAAGTTAAATAGCGTAACCCTTTTCACAACTTTAAACATAAACATGCATTTTCAGGTTAATATTTTATAATTAACTTGCATTATTTTTACTACGATTATTTGCGTACTCAATTTGACCTAAAACCGGGAAGTTATCCCGGTTAACATGAAAAACAACTTCGGACGCACAACGACTCTAGACTAAGTTTAGTCTACACATAACAAGTATGTTATGAACATGATGAGTATGTTTTAACATTCACATGCATTCGGTTTTATAAACTTTTACGTAAGATGCATAGACTTTCATTTTGGCATTTGCATGCATGCACAACATACCCAATAGCCCTAATACCTTAACTAATGTATAGATACACTTATATAACACCTAAAAATTTAAATAATCCCTCCCTTTTTCTCTTATATAATTAGCCATCTAAATGAAGAAGCAAACAAACATTTCTTTTCTCTTTGAAATACCTCATTTCCATTTATGTGCCTACCTTGAATCTAGTATGCATGTTAAAAAAGAATTCTCCCATTTTCCTCCTTGTCTGACTGTTCTATATGCCACACACACTACAACAATACAAGTCTTGATCTTCATGTAGTGTTACACCATCCTTGTGACTCTATAAAGGCATTCGAAGCCTACCAAAAATAAGTTACAAAAGAAAGGGAGTTAAGCTAGTCTTTTTTACACAACAAAAACACAAGTCTCTCACTTCTCTCTCTCTCTCTATCAATAATCCATAGAATATAGGCAACAAAGGAGTTATTTAAATATTTTATTTAGTGTTCTTTAAGGGTTTGACATTGGGTATAAATTTGCTAAGGCTTTGAAGCTAGATCTTGGGTTTTAGATAGTGTTCTTGGGTTTTCTTTGTACTAAACACTCTCAGACATCAAGTAAGCATACCAACCTCATTTCCATACTTAATTTTACATATATTATACATTTCATGATCATTTTAGCATTTATATATACTTGTGATGTTGAAAAAGTTGATAAAAAGCTTAGTATGCAAGCTCGTTTATTATATTAAATAAATTATGCAAGAGAAGTTAGTTAATACAGACAAGATTCTGAGTGCCAGATTTCAATTGTAAAAATCACTCTGTTAGGGGCGTTTTGATTGTTTGAGCCAGTTGCAACAATTGTAGAGGAATCTTTAACTTAAAATTTGATAGTTGAGTAAACAAATGACGATAAGTGACGAATGAGATACGACCCGATTACCGAAGGGCAAAGTTTCTGTCTTTTTGATAGCTTTGACACAGGTGTACCTTTTTGGTTATAGCGTTTAATTGGTAATGAACTAATTCATATGGCTTACATATCTGAAAACTAGATTCAGATTAGATAGTTTTAGAGTCCGGAAACACGTGATTTTATGGGAAAACAAGAGAGATATAGCCGATTTACGACCAAAGTTTTTTGAAAATGTCACGATCAGGTCCTAAAATGTTTTTGCATAAAACAACACCTAAAGCTTATGTAATAGAATCGGGAATTTGAAATAATGAATGTAGACATGTTTAGCTTCGTTTAGAGGGCTTACCCAAGAAAATCAAACTTAAAACGGGTTAGATATGTTTAAATTAAGTCGGGTAATATTTTTTGGAAATTCACAGATTTGAGTCCCATGTATAAAACAAATTAACTGTACAAAAGGGTAAATATCTGAGGTTTAGGGCCCACATATTTGGAAAGTAGACTCCAAAGCGATCAAGCTAGACTTTTGAAACACGTGATTTCGTTAGAAAATGAGTGACTTATGCCCCGTTGAAGTTTGAACATATTATGGGAAAACCACCAGGTAGTCTAGATTTTATTGTGAGTAAACCAACACCTTAAGCGTGTTTCTACTAATCAAGGACTTGAAATATTGAAGGTAGATACATTCACCTATGTTTAGAGAGTTCAACGGATAAATACGGGTTTAAAACGAGTTAGATACGCTTAATTTAAGTTAGACTTAGAGCTAAATAAAACTAGTTTTTAATTTACTTCTAGTTAAAGTGTTAAAATTGTTTTTTTTAACTTTTAAAATATATAATTTTGTAAACACCTCACTACGAGTATATAGGAGTGGTATCGCATTGTTTAACTCATATACATATGTATGCATTGCATTTTTCTTAAAGCAACTTATTTTATTAGGTTGAGGTTAGGGTTTCGTGCATCATTTTCTGTGCCATCGCTTCTCTTACGATTTTATATTTTGGTTGAGGTGAATTTATAGCCCCGCTTTAACTTGTTTGTCACTATTTTGCAAATCTTAGGGTGAAATAAATTGGTTGTTTTATATTTGGACGCGAGTACCTTTTTAAATGATTACGGATTAGCCTAAGTAGCAATAATCCACTATGCCCAAACTATCATGAACAATTTATTACTTTGTGTAAGCATGAGTGTTATAAACAGATCTATTAGGGTTGACACCCCCATCCAGGTTTGGTGCTAATATGGCCAACGGACGTATACCATGTCAGACTCAGGGTGTTGTGGATTGAACACCTACTCGGGTACCTTATTTGGATTGAATTGCATATATAATTTGTTGTTGCTTCGATGTCATGAGCTTAGTGCAATCGTAATTACTTTTTGTGATATTGTATGTGTTACAATAGTCATACTCTTTGCAATCTTGCAGTCCAACCTTACTTACTTACTTAAACCTATGAACTCACAAACTTTATGTTGACATTTTTAAGCATGTATTTCTCTGGTGCTTAGCTTACTATGGCGCATTTCAAGTGCATCGAGTCTTCATTCATTCAAGATAATATTTTCATGGATTTCATTTTCAATACTTTATCTTCGTTATATTTTATTTGATGCAAACATGGGACAACTTGTTTTAACTTATTTCTTTTAATGAAACAATGAAGTTATCTACTCGTTTAGAGGTCGTTCTCTTATATCTTGTGCTTATGTATTATGAAGTAACGCCCTCGGTTACCTTTTCGCTACAACATATTTTGGGGGTGTTACATACCAAGTGTTATAAAAGTGACAGAAAATTAAGTTATGAGAAGCATATGATCGGACTTAGGGTTACTACAACTTAATTACACACTTAAATGAAATTTTGGGAGGTCAGAAGCATCATGACGCGCGTCTGGATGGCCAAGTCATGCGTCTGGATGAATAAATTCGGACAATTTCATCTAACCTTTCGTCTGTGGGCTCAGGTCGTGAGTTTGAATGCATTTAGTCAGTTTGGCATGTTTCGACCTAACGACCTGAAAGAGGACTTGCATCTGGATGAATTTTAGTTTTTACACTTTTTGTCTTTTCTCGTTGTAACTTTCCGGGTGCATTTTCCTTGGTCGGGTTTGACTTGTATGACTCTAATGTCAATATAATACTTTTCCTTGCTCCCGGAAATGATCTCTAGATGATTTTTCTTCTCGATAACGCATCCACAAGACTTGTTCTTGGTGGGAAATCTTCGTACGTGTACATTTCTTTGTTTTTCTCTCTTTTCTTAGTCTTTTCTTCACTTTATAAGTCTTGGCTAGCTACAAATATAAAAATCCAAATTGTCGAATATTAGTAGTCAAATCTCGTTAATTAACCAAATAACATATACAAAAACCATGATAACGCGCCTTAAAATATACTAAATTTGAGCGTTATCAGTATAATATCCAAATTAGAGGCTTGAAGGCTTCCAATTCCAAGTCTACCAACACTAGAAGAAGAGCACACTTTTTCTCAAGCGATCCAATAGAACATGTTATAATCTAGCGATCCACCCAAAAAGAAGCTTTAAGATAATTAATTACACTTTTAGGAGCTTTAAAAGGCGATAAGTAGTAGACACCTAAAGAACCAAGAACGGACTTAAGGAGAGTTAACCTACCACCGTAAGAAAGTGTTTTGGACTTTCATGAAGTTAGTATATTGTGGAATTTATGAATGATGGGGTTTCATTGACAAGCTTTATGCATATTAGCACTAATGGGTAATCCCAAATAAATAAATGGAAGGTTGACAATTGAGAGTGGATGCAAGAATAGTAGTTTTGCCAAAATTTACTCCAATACCGTAAAACTTACATTCAATAAAGTTTACTTTTAAATTGAAAGAAAAGTTGAAACACATTAAGACCCTATAAAGGTTCTTTTCATTCTCAAGAGACCATTTTAGGTTGATTGCTAGTAAACCATCTTATATTTGTAACACCCCCAAATAAGGTCGCAGCGGAATAATGAGTCCGGGAGCTTTACTTCATATATCAATAGCACAAGATATGAGAACGACCTCTAAAAGAGTCGTTTAAAATACGATACATTAGATTTATAGAAATTGTTTAATACAAAGCGTAACGGCTTACATTGTTCAACATTTGATAACAAAGATTTTAGATCATAACAATTATCCCAAGATGTAATGACTCCAAATCTTTAATGCATGACTCCCCAAAAGACTATCCCCAATGTATCCTTAGCATCTCGTGCCTCATTGACCTGAGAAAACATGCTTTAAAAGGTCAACATAAAGTTGGTGAATTCATAGGTTTATGTAAATATAATGTAGGACCGCAAGATTTCCAAGTGTATGATAATGCAACAGATGCAAACATCACAAAGTGTAATATAACTTTCCCCCGTAAGCTCACGACACTCAACTGAAGCCGCAATGTAAAAATTGCAATAAAAATGTCAACATTTCCACCCCAAATAGATGATGTCTAACCCGCAACATCCTAAATCCGACATGGTATAGCCATCCTTTGGTTTTACCCTCCCCTATAACACCGCCGACACAACCCCAACATAACATACCCACAGTTAAACAGCAACGCTACAAATGTCCGTGACACCAGTGAGACTACTCACCCGAATGAGATGTCAATCCCAAAATAGAATCTAAGTATAACATTCGCGCATTACACAAAGAAATTGTCAGTTCAGATAGGGGGGCATAGTTGGGTTTACGCTACTTAGGCAAACACTTAATCATGGATCAATGTACACTTGCGTCTAATTTTTTAAACAATGCATGTTTCTCACCGTAAAAGTTGTAAAATATATTGATATAGGTAAAAACTGGGGCTATGAACTCACCTTAGTAAGTAGTCCTCTGTGAAAGGTAATATTCCCAAGTATGGCAAATGAATCACACCGTCAAATACCTAAGTAAATACGGCCAGTCTTAGTCTACAAGTTTAGGCCAACGACTTCGTGTATAGACTACAATAATTTGCTAGTTTATATACACTGTTATCACTTTGTGTGGGTGTAACACTTATATTGTATTCGTTTTCCTCATTTTCTCTTAAGGAAGAATAGTACACTATAATACTTTTTAAGTATACACTGTATAAAGTTATTAATAATAAATACACCTATTTATTATTCGCATGACTTTAGTTATATAAGTATCCGTATTATACCACGACTAGTCCTATACCATGAGTGCTCATTTAAATCAATTAATTATATAAGATACCCTTAGGTTTTCATTAGTGGCAAAAACAGTCCCTTAAAAACAAAAACAGATTTGCTAGTTTATACCCTTAAGTTTCTATTTTTACACTTTTAGTCCCTTAAATTGCAAAAGTTGCATTTTAGGTCCAATTATTATTTAAGAAGTGACAAAAGCCTTCATTAGCCTTGCATAAGCTATATAAATTGTTTGGCTTAATAATAAGCTCGGATGAGCTTATTCAAGCCTGTTGGGCCCGTGGCCCATTATCTCTAACCCGAAAGTTCACATTTGGCCCATTAAGGGTTTTCAACTATTATAGTTTATGATTTTTGCCTCAAAGAATTGTTGCAAACTTAGATAAGTTGTTTCACCATATTGGCTTATCCCATAAGCCAATAAGCCTCGGTAATGGGCTTTTAGGCCGATTAAGGACCCGGTAAAGGTTTTGAGGGTGTGGGCTTATCCAACATAAGCCTATAAGAATTTAGGTTATTCAATAAGCCCATAGGTTCTGCCTTAGCTTATAAATAAGTTGCTGGCCCGCATAAGCACTCGTCATTGGGCTTTTGAGCCCGATAGTGGCTCATTAAATCCACTAGTGTTGCGTTAGGGTTTCTTTTGTAACTTGTTAGCAAGTTAGCCATCTTGTCCAAGGTTTTTAACCACTTGATGGAGCTACATTCGTCCCATAACGAGTCTTACAATGATACATAGCAAAACTACTTTAACATAATACTATCAGTAATAACTCACTAGCATACTAACTTCTTCTAGCAGTACTAACTCTGCTAGCATTACAACTTCTAAACTTCTGCTAGCAGTACTAACTTCTTAAGCCTGCAGTATTAACTTCTAACTTAGCTCGTATCATACAACCCATCAGTGAGTTAAACAATTCGTTATAGATTTTGTTTGAGCTCGTGTTGGACACAAGACGCGGCTATGGTCTTGCTAACGATTATTTTGACATATCCCAAACAACCTAGTTCGCATATACTATAGTGTACACATCCTTTTATTAAGCACGACAGTTGTTAAGTATTATGATACGTGACATGAAAGTGTTTTCATTTCTAAACGAGTTATCAAGCCTCTCCCTAAAATATTTTACGTGTACAGTCAATGTCTTAAACATTCAGCTATTACACAAGATCTTGGTTACGATCCTTTATGGCTTTTGGTTCAACCAAACAATCTATATAAGTTGTATATTACAAGACGTGGACAATGGTTTATTCATGCTACGCACACCCATGTTACTTTTTAACAACATAATAACCGTCCTTATACACATGAAGCAAACATGACACTTAATATGAAACACGAAGCTAAGACACTTACAAGGGGTCCTAGCTTCTTAAAGGATGTGTCGTGTATGTAGTTAATGAACACCGAATGAGTATAGCCACAAGTCCTAGCTTAAACCCAAATCCTCCTTGTTTTCAAAACCTTAAACGTATAACTCTAGCTTATAGATCACTAGGCTATACGTGATGTCGTGTTTGTGCAAGTTGTGTCTCGGCTGTGGTATGACCCAAAAGCAAGGACAAAGATAATTTTTGCTAGAGTGTTGTTAAACTATGAGTGAGTGTAAACACCTTAGTTGTGAGTCTTCCTATTTATAGAGAAAATATCTCTATACCACTTCCTAAAACCATGTCTCCTTTGCTAGAGAGGAGTAATGGTTTAAGTACATGCTTAGGTGGTTTTTAGGGAAGTTTAAGCTTGTTTAAGTACAAGTATTAATGAATTTGGTGATGTACAAGATTATGCAAGATTTGTTAGGTTGTATGTGTGAGTGACGAGTTGGCTAAAGGGAGGGAAACACAAGATACAAATCTTGTATAAGATTTGTTAAGTACATTGCCTTAATTAATCCTATGTTGTACAAGATTTAGCCAAGATTTGTGTGTATTACCCAATGGTCCTTGTGCCGTGTGAAATGAAAGAAAAACAAGGCAAAGTGTGCTAGTGTTTAAGTTTTCCTTAACCTTAAACTAACAAAGAATTCTACCAATTAATTCAGATCTTCTCTGCCTAAGCTCATGGTATATGCTTATGGGTCTCAAGGCGTACTACTGTTCCATAGAGAGGGCCGTATGTCTACACTGCGATTAATCACACTCGCCCATACCATTAGAGGAACAACACGAATCTTGCTGAGAGTATTAGGGTACACATGCGATCTAAGCAGCAAGATTCACACCGAGATATCACACTGAAACAATGTTTTATACTATCAACAAACGACACCTGCTCCTCACCTTTCTGTAGACCTCCTCTACTCGCTCACTGCCACAACGATCGGCGGGGTCAGATCTCGTAATACACTCGCATAAGTACTCTAGACAACACGCACTAACACCTCGTTACACGTTTCGCTGTACTATTAAGCGACCTCAATCTAATCATATCTCTCTATCTCTCATCTACTATCTCTTAATGACACTTACTTCTCTCTCTCTCTATATCTCAAAGTAAATCTCCACTAAGACTCTCTCTCCAAAGATATGCGTGCGACGAACATCACTATCTCACATTCGGTGGGTATTGGTTTTGAGTCTAGATTAAAATCTAAGGTATTTCTTTCTGGGTATGTCTAAATGTATTTTATAACGAAACGTAAGCGTTTTAACGTAACCAATTAAAAATAAAAATGAAAGGTTATAATTTATGTTCTTAATAATCATATAACACTTGCTTGGTGTCCGTTTACGTTGGATGATGATTTTTAGTTTACGTGATTTAACTATAAGATAATAATTAAAAGCGGACGCGTAAAACCCTAAAAATAAATAATGAAAAAAAATTGAGTCAGAAAATGACCTGAAAATGTGAAATGTTACAGTCTCCACCCGTTAGAAGAGCCTTGTCCTCAAGCTTAGAGATTGCAACACTGATAATGGTACGTTTAGCGAAGAGATGCGGATACTTCTTTTGAAATTGGTCTTCGCGTTCCCATGTAAACTCAGGACCTCTCCTTGAGTTCCATCGAACCTTGACAATTAAGATATGGCTTTGCTTCAACCGTTTGACTTCTTGATCCATGATCTCTATAGGTTCTTGCACAAAACGGAGCTTCTCATCCACATGGAGTCCTTCCAATGGAACGGCTAATGATTTGTCAGAATAACATTTCTTCAGGTTGGATACATGAAATGTATTGTGAACTCTGCTTAACTCATGAGGAAGCTCAAGCTTGTAAGCAACGGTTCCAATCTTTTCCAGCACCTTGAAAGGTCCAACATATATAGGGTTTAACTTCCCCCGTTTGCCAAAACGTACGACCCCTTTCCAAGGTGAAACTTTGAGCATAACTATATCCCCAACTTGGAACTCCATCGGCTTACGCTTTAAGTCGGCGTAACTCTTTTGTCGGTCACGAGTGGCTTGCATTCTTTGCTTGATCTGAATGACCTTCTTAGTTGTCTCCTGGACCATTTTTGGACCGTGATGTAAACGAGTATGTAACAAGATCAAATCAATTATGTGAATGAATTTGCAAACAAGCATGTTCTCCCCCAAAAATATATGTAAAACTAGTAAAACGTGGGGCTATAAACTCACCTTAAACATATCCGTGAGTGATGGAATAATCAATGAAACGAAGTACGTAATAACCAACGAACGAAACATGAGCAAGGTCCTAACCATGACCTTGAGGTCCTTTAGGTACTTCTCGAGTCTTATCAAGTACTACAACTGCCAAACCACCTAATAAATAATTCAATGATACTATAATCAATTACATGTTCATTTATAAACACTAGACCATATGTCAACTTTTATCCACACGACTATCTTTATTTTAACCTACTTTTCAGATTATCTAACAAACTCAAAAGACTTCTAAGGTTATAATCTTTATCGTTGTATGCAGCCTAGCAATTAGATAACTAATTGACGATTAACTAAAGATTATTTGACTTTTATTACATATTACTAAAGTAACGGTTTGGAAAAGTCTTAAATAAAGCCTTAAGGGTTAATATTGCCAAACAGTAAAACCTTAAGAACCATTATGTAACTACTTAAATAAAACATGATTTCTGTCATCTCGCATGTACGGACTTACGTCCACATACCGCCACTGTCCCATTTATATAATTATTTAATTCTTATAATTTATCTTTTTTTTATATATTTATTTATTAGAATTCGAGGGTTAAACTTGCCAACTACGACAACTCCAAGGTCCGATAATGTAATTTAGTTCAAATGACAACATTATGTTCAGAAATGAGCACATGCGATGTACGGCCATATTCCCTTTGTTGTCCATTTAATGTATTTAATACTATTTGCTTATTTGAGGATAGTATTTGATCATCTTTTTGATACCATAACGTCGCCCACCAGTCCACCATGACTTTCATTTTCGACACCCAAACGTATGCAAACTTAGATCCCATATTATTATTATTATTATTATTATTATTATTATTATTGCCTTAATAAAAATAGAGGACGAGATGATACCTTGACGCTATCCGAGCAAGACCGTATAGACCCACTTCGTCGGAAACCCATACACTCTCGCCGAAAAAAAGAAAAACTTATATCTTCAAAAAATCAACAGCGACCTACTTAGTCCCTAAAGGACTAGCTTTGTTAGTCCAAAAGGACTAACGGTGCAGACACTTATCAACCTCAAGGACTAACAGTGTCACACAAAAGGACGATGCTTGCAATTGCACTATATAGGTTCAGGGACCATAATTACCAATCACCATAACCTTCACCTAGATACCAAAACACTGTATATCTTCTCTTTTTTTTCCCGCCATACACAAAACCCTTCTCCCCTGTCACCATCACACCTCGACCCACACCCTTCACCAGTTAAAACCCTTCTACCCCACACCTATGTGCATCACCAGTTGGCCCCCATCTCATGTACACCTTGGCAATCCTATGAAACGCCATTCGCCAAAGGAAGAAAACAAAAAAAATAGATGGATTAGATTGATTTGTTTGGGCTCCAAGGCAAATTGAGGGCCAAGATGAGTTTTTGAGCTCTCTCACAGTAAAAACACAACAAACACAAAAGCCTTGAAGACACACTACATATAAAAGGGGAAAGAAGACAGAGATGAAGACTTATCTAGGAGTAGTTGTAGTGCAGTTTTAATTCATGTTTATGTATTTTTAATCCCGCCATTTACTTTTAATCTTGTAAACTTTCTTTTTAATGAAATTTATGTTTTATAAAAATTATGTCTTTTATGCTTCTAAAAATTGCTTATTGTGATTTACCTATTTTATGTGCTTATATCTATATTTCCATTGCTTAATATTACTTAACCATGCTAGTTGGTAATCTGTTTTTACCTACCTTTGCTTAAACCAGCCTAATTCATTTTAAAAATGGATTTAGAATTTCTAAGGGGGTGTTTGGGTCAAGGCGCAAAATGGGTCAAATGAGGCTCATTTTTGTTTATGGTTATTAAGTTTGATTTCATAAGATCTTATTAGGCCTAAGTTATAGTTTTTATAAGCTTTAAGTTAGTTTGGTTAAGTTTTAAAGTATATTGAATCTAATGTTCAAGACTGCTAGGTTTATAGTCTGCTCATAAAGCTTATCTGCCAATTTTCTTTAAAATAAATGTGAGGTGTTGGGAAATACAAGTCAAAAGGTCAAAGTACTGCTGAATGAAAGATCAAAGTACTGCTAAGTAGAAAGTCAAGGTACTGCCAGTCAAAGATCGAAGTACTGCCGTGGATATAGGAACTATAAAGTTTAAACGGTTGTTTTAGCATTTATCTTGTAACAGTTATTAGTGATAAGTATCAATTAGTGTTTATGATATACAAGGACTGTACATCTACTAGAGGTTATCCTTATGTTTATAAAAGGATCTCTAGGAAGATATTAGAATATAGAACAAACATAGAAAAACACGAAGTTAAGATTTATTAGTATTGTATTAGGGATCTGCAATTTAGGCAGATTCAAAAGGTTTATAAAAGAAATCGTTTGAGAAACTATTGTGTGTTCTTCTTAAGTACTGCCAACTAGATTCCGCATAGTTGACAGTATATCAGTGTTTCATTAAGGAATATCGATCCTACAAGTGGTATCAGAGCTTGTGAAGAGACTCTGACCTTGAAGAACTTTTAATCAATCGAAATCTTTCTAAACTCATAAAAGATGTCTGAAACAGAACCTATCCCTCCCACCTCGTCCGTTACTGCACTCAGAATCCCTATAATCAAGAAAGGTGAATATGACCTATGGTCCATGAAGATGCGACAGTATATCGCTATCACTGATCACATACTATGGGACATAATCACTAATGGAAACCAAACCACAACTGATCCTGCATCTCCCTCAGTGTCTGCTCCAAAGACTTCACTTGCTGCAAACGCAAGAAGAAACAATGAGAAAGCTCTTAATATACTGCTTTCTGCCATCCCTGATAGACATCTTCTCAGTTTTCATGATGCTTAAGATATGCCAAGATCTTTATGGAAAGCCATAAAGGCAGATTTGGAGAAACTAAGCATCAAAGAAGTGCAAAAAGCAACTGTGAAACAACAATATTGAGACATTTAACTATTGGATCTAGGGAAGAAACTAGATTCAGGCATATGAAATGTTTCAGCCATATTCTTAGCATAGCTTGAATTTACCTGAGCACAGTGTCCCATGAAGATGCAAAATTGGGAGTTTCTAAGAAGCCTTCCATCTGTGTGGCATGTAGTGGCTACCATGATTCGGGGACAACCTGGATTAGATGAGTTAGACTTTGATGATCTCTACAACAACTTAAAAGTGTATGAGCATGAATTGAAGGGTGTCTCAAATTCAAACTCTAAAACATTGCTTTTTCTGTCCACTGCAGTCAAGGGGCAGTACTGTTTGAAACAAAGTACTGCTGAACCAGCACATATCCCAAAAGGATATACTCAAGCTATCTCGAGCAAGGTGCCAACTGCTCCCAACTGTGTTTCTCACTCAGATGAAATCATATGTTCCTTCTTTGCTCAACAAGCATCTATGCCTACAACTCATGATGATGAAGACCTGCTGCAAATTGATGAAGATGCTATGGAAGAAATTGACATTCGATGGCAAGTGGCTATGATAACAGCAAGGATAAGGAAGTTTATGAGGAAGACAGGGAGATCCATTGACCTCAAGCCAAAGAATGGAATTACCTTTGATAAGTCAAAAATTGAATGCTTTAACTGTCAAAAGTTAGGTCATTTTGCTAGAGAGTGTAGATTTGCTAAATACCAGGAAAACAAAGCAAATGGTCGTAATGAAAAGAGGATTGTGGCTATTGAAGATTCAAACCCAAAAGCCTTGGTAGCAACAGACAACAATGAAGACATTGATTGGACCAAGGAATTTGATGCTGAACCTGTGACATATGCTATGATGGCACTGACTGGATTTGAACAAGATGATTGGAGCATAGAGTTTGATGCAGAGCACATGCACTTTGGACAAGATGGACTTGATGATTTTGACTGGAGCAACAAAGCTGATGATGCACCAATATCTCTAGCTTTGATGGCTACAAACTCAGAGGTACCTTACTGTTCCAAATGTAGTAAGTCTTATAAACTGTTGCTTGAAAACTATCAAAAAGAAAGAGATAATTTTCAAAGAGCTAGGACTGAAATTCTAGGATATCAAATGAGCTTAGAGTCATTAGAGGTCATGCTTAAAACACATGAAAAGAATGAATATGCATGGGGTGATAAGTATGAACAAATGGAATATGACTTAAAGATAAGAGATTTGAAACTAGAAGAAAAACAAAAGGAATTAGATCAAGCCTTAAAAGAACGAGATGATTTCAAAGTAAAACTTGAAAAATGGTCAAATGCTTCAGTACTTCAAAACGAAGTCCTAAACAAACAAAGATATGTGTCTGATAAGTCATGTATAGGGTTTGGGATTGAGTCTAGTAATAGTATGGAAAGTGACATTTCATCTGGGGATGAAACTTTGACTGATTCTACGTATGAAAATTTCAAAAGAGAAAAGGCCTACAAAGCAGTACCTCCACCTACAGGTACAATTATTCCTCCTAGAGCAAATGTCTCCTTTACAGGGATAGATGAACTAGCCATTAGGAATAAAGTTGTTAATCAAGAGAAAACAAACACTAGTCAATCAGCAATTGATAGAAATAAAGTCATAATTGAAGATTGGGTTGATAGTGATGATGAAGAGACTGATGTTTCAGAGAGTCAAAAGGAAACTGTTTTTAACAAAGAGAATAGTGAAGAATCTTTTAAAAACAGGTCACCAAACAGTCAAAACAGTGTTGGTCAAGAATCTTTTAAGGGACTTGGGAACAAAGGGGGTAAATTATGTTTTGTATGTTACAGTCCTAATCACCTTATTAAGGATTGTAACCTACATGAAAGAACCTTCAAACACACCCAAACTCAAAAACCTAAGGGAACACAGGGTTCAAGGGAAACAAGACCAGTTTGGAATAACATCCAAAGAGTGAACCATAGTAATTTCACAAGAAACTCTAGGTACCCTCACCAAAGGAGATCCTTTATTCCATCAGCAGTACTTACAAGGGATGGGTTGATAAGTACTGCTAGACCAAAAATGACACAAACAGTACCTTCAAAAAGTACTGCTAATGTGACATATCAAGGTACTGCTAGATCTAGAGTACCACAGGCAGTACTTTCACGAAGTACTGATGGAAGTTACTATCCAAGGATGGATAATAGAAGACCTAGAATCTCAAGTTACTCACCATCATCGAGGTCTTCTACAACAAGGACTCCTCATAGACCACAAAGACCCAAGAAAGTTGTTAAATTGATCTGGGTAAAGAAAGGAAGTACTGTTGGATCTCAAGCAGTACTTCCACAAACTGTCAAAAAGAGTGCAATGATAAGTCCAAAACAAACATGGAAACCAAAAGGGAACTATCTAGATTCTGTGAATAGGGGTAATGGATCTTACACACTCAAGCAATTTGAGTATGTAACTCCATTAGGGGTATCCAAGTCAGTTATGACTTGGGTCCCTAAAAGAGTCTAATTCTTTGAAATTTTTTGTACAGGGCAATCCAGAGGAAGATCTCAAGGACTATGCTATCATTGACAGTGGATGCTCTGGAAGTATGACAGGAGACAAGGACAAGTTGTCTGATTTTAAAGAGTTCAAAGGTGGTTATGTGGCCTTTGGAAATGACTCTAAAGGTGGAAGAATCTCAGGAAAAGGAACCATTAAGACATCATGCTTAGATTTTGAGAAAGTTAGCTATGTGGAAGAGCTCAAGTTTAATCTTTTATCTGTTTCTCAAATCTGTGATAAGAAGCACAATGTTCTCTTCACAGATAAAGAATGTCTTATCCTATCTCCAAAGTTCAAGTTTGTTGATGAAGATCTGGTAATTCTTAGAGCTCCTAGAAAGAATGATGTCTACAGCGATAAACTTTACCACTGCTACAAATGAAAGTTCTGGGATAAGGCTTATGATAGGTTCCAAAATCTCATAAGTCAATTGGAGGTTCATGCTGCTCCAGTATCAAAGGAAGATATCAATCAAAAGTTTCTACGAAGTCTTCCTCCTTCATGGAGTCAAATTGCTTTAATCATGAGAAATAAGCCAAACATAGACCAGACTGATATTGATGATCTCTACAACAACCTTAGGGTCTATGAAGATGAGATGAAAAGGTCTTCAAGTTCCACATTTAATTCTCAAAACTTGGCTTTTCTTTCTTCTGAGAATACAAGCAGCACTAATGAAGTTAGTACTGCCAGTGGAAATTTTGAAGTTAATACTGCTGAAGGAACTACTTCAACAAGTTAGGTTTCATCTACTCTAGGGGCTGATGAAGTAGTATGCTCTTTCTTTGCATAACAGGCAACCAGTCCTCCATTTGATAATGAGGATTTGCCGCAGATTGATCAAGATGACTTGGAAGAATTAGATATTAGATGGCAAGTAGCCATGATGACTGTTAGGGTGCAGAGATTCATTCAGAAGACAGGAAGTGTTGGGAATTAAAGATTCCTTGATAATGTTTGAACTAATGAAACAAGAGGGACTAAATCAACATAATGAAGATTCT
>BQNB010138163.1:0-17747 GCA_026074375.1 Tanacetum coccineum | reverse complement strand
AACCAGATGCACAGTGTTCACCGACCATAAAAGCCTACAACACATTCTCGATCAGAAGGAGCTTAACATAAGGCAACGCCATTGGCTAAAATTGCTGAGTGACTACGATTGTGATATTTGTTATCATCCCGGGAAAGCAAACGTAGTGGCCGATGCATTGAGCCGTAAGGAACGGATTGAGCCATTGCGGGTTCGAGCCTTAGTTATGACAATTGGTTTGGATCTCCCCAAACGAATATTAGAAGCTCAGATCGAAGCCCAGAAACCAGAGAATCTCGTGAATGAAGACGTAGGCGGTATAATCCGAAGGGATATACCCAAGGAAAGATTGGAACCACGTGCCGATGGAACACTATGTTTACACGGCAGGAGTTGGATACCTTGCTATGGAGACTTAAGATCCGTGATTATGCACGAATCCCACAAGTCGAAATATTCTATCCATCCCGGTTCCGAAAAGATGTACCAAGATGTGAAGAAATTATATTGGTGGCCAAACATGAAGGCTGACATCGCCACGTATGTTAGCAAATGCCTGACATGTGCAAGGGTCAAGGCCGAACATCAAAGGCCATCGGGATTGCTAGTACAACCAGAGATACCCGAGTGGAAGTGGGATAATATCACGATGGATTTTATCACCAAACTTCCTAGGTCGTCACAAGGTTTCGACACCATCTGGGTGATTGTGGATCGACTTACAAAATCTGCTCACTTCCTGCCAATAAGGGAGAATGATCCATTGGACAAATTGGCAAGGTTGTACTTGAACAGGATAGTGGCAAGACACGGGATACCTGCCTCAATTATCTGTGATCGTGATGGAAGATTCACTTCAAATTTCTAGAGATCATTTCAGAAAGCTTTGGGTACAGATATTAGCATGAGCACTGCGTATCATCCAGAAACTGACGGCCAGAGTAAGAGAACCATTCATACTCTCGAGGACATGCTACGTGGTTGCGTGATCGATTTTGGCAAAGGTTGGGTTAAGCATTTGCCATTGACCGAGTTTTCATACAACACCAGTTATCACGCTAGCATAAAGGCCGTTCCTTATGAGGTACTATATGGTCGAAAATGTCGATCACCAGTATGCTGGGCCAAGGTTGGGGAAGCCCAATTGACTGGTCCAAAATTAATCCAAGAAACAACGGAAAAGATCGTCCTGATCAAGCAAAGGATGCAAGTTGCTCAGGATCAACAAAAGAGCTATGCTGATCGGAAGCGAAAGCCGATGGAGTTCGAGGTTAAGGACAGAGTTATACTCAAGGTCTTGCCTTGGAAAGGGGTCATACGATTCGGTAAGCGGGGCAAGCTGAACTCGAGATATGTCAGACCTTTCAAGGTGTTAGCAAAAGTTAGGAAAGTTGCCTACAGGCTGAAACTTCCTCAAGAGTTAAGCAGAGTTCACCATACCTTCCATGTGTCTAATATGAAGAAATGTTACGCTGATGAACCATTAGTCACGCCGTTAGAAGTAATTCATGTTGACGATAAGCTCCAGTTTGTGGAAGAGCCCGTTGAAATCATAGAACGGGAGATCAAACGATTGAAGCAAAGCCGGATACCATTGGTTAAGGTCTGCGATGAAACTCAAGGCGGGGCCCTGATTCACCTGGTTACGTGAATAATCGTCAAAACAAAAATACCCGTAACTCTTCACAAACCGGGCTTCATCATCCACTACAAGGTCTTAAGCTTTGAGGACAAAGCTCTTTTAACGGGTGGAGACTGTAACACTTCTCATTTTCATGTCTTGGTACGACTCTATTAATGATCATAATTTATTTTAGTCTGATACGCATCTACTATTTATATTTACTTTTAAGGTAAATCGCGTAGACTAAAAATAATCAAACAAATATTTCACAAAATAATCAAGCAAGTACTTCTCAAAGTAATCAAATAGAAATTGAAGATAATCCTATGTTTATACCATACAATATAAATAAACCTATAAATTTAGGAAGATAAGATCATCACATATTACAAGAAATTCGAGAAAAAATATCTAATAACAAAATCAAACATTAATGAAGAAATTAGTTCAGAAGATGAATTTCAGATATTGAACCAACATTTAGAGAAGGATGATTTAGAATAGAAAACAAAATAAATAAAATGAAATTTAAAAAAGATACTTATGACACCAAGACCAGAAGCAGAAATTATTATAATAGACCAACACCACCACCAGATACGCAATATGAAGAAAGATCCTGTTAGTAAAGACTTTATAATGACGGATTAAATATAATAATTGAAATGGATTTAAGATGGGTCAAACAGAACATCAGATAATGAATATATTACAAGAAATGACCATGGCTTCCAATGCTTATAAAACCCATAAGAATACTGAAACACAAATAATTATAGAAATTTCTTATATCAGGTTTACCAGGATGTTTTAAATGGATAGATAATTATATAACATAAGATGAAAAAGCTATAGTATTTAAAGCTAAGAAAACTATAGTAAAAAATGAAAATGGAATACAAGTACAAACTCAAGAAGATGATATGGTTAACCCTTTAATTTTTGCAATCTTAAAAAATTTTGTTGGTGACCCATCTGTTTTTAAAGAGAAAAACTCTGCTATATTATTAAATTTAACATGTAGAAAAATATCCAGATATTTAGGATGAGTAAAATAAAGATGTTTTTATAACTAAAGTAACAACTAGACTAGATTGTAGAGAAGCTTATTGGAAAGAAAGATTTATTACAGGATTACCTAAGATATTTGCTGAAAGAATACGAAATAAATTATCAAATCATTATAAAGGACAAATTCCATATAAAGATTTAACTTATGGAGAAATTATTAGTTATATCAATCAAGAAGGATTAAATATATGTTCTGAATTAAAATTAAAATACCAAATTAAGAAAGAAGGTATAAATAGTAAAAAAGAGTTAGGAAATTTCTGTGAACAATATGGTTTTGAACCATTAAGATTACCTCATACTAAGTCAAAAAGATTAGTAAAAGAAAATAAATATAAAAGATATAAAAAACCTAATAGAAGATATAGAGCATATGAAAACAATAAAATATATCATAAAAGAAAAGGAAATTATAAAAAGAATTTAAATAATAAAAAATTTAAAAACAATTATAAAGATACTATAATATGTTATAAATGTGGTAGACAAGGTCATACCTCAAAAAATTGTTATACCAAGAAAAAAATTAATGAACTCCATATTTCTGACAAACTTAAAACTCAAATAATGAAAATAATGATAAATGAAGAAAGTGATATATCTGATTACGAAGAAGAAGATTTAAATGCTTAATCAAAAGATGAATCAAGTAGTGATAATGAATCAGAAATTTGTGATTGTATTAGAAATTGTACATGTGATTATAAAGAAATAAATACTATTAATGAGGATAATGAAATAGAATCGATAATAGAATTATTAAGTCAAATTAAAGATCCAAAATTAAGACAAATTTATATAGATAAATTAGAAGAAAAATTAAAGAAAAATAAAACTATTGAAAAGAATAAACAAACTTATAATTTTAATGAAATATGTAACAGATTCAATAAAAAAGAATCGTTAACAATCAATGAACTACAAGAAGAATTAAACAATGTAAAAACTGAAGTAACATTAATGAAACAGAAAACAAAAATATTAGAAGAAAATACATTAAACAAAGAACCAAGCAAAGAAAGTACTTCACATTTAAATCAAGAATTAATTAATAATATTCAAAGTATAAGTTCACAAAAATGGCATACAAAAATTAATATCACTATAAATGGAGAATTTAAATTATCATTAATAGCTTTATTAGACTCTAGATCAGATTTAAATTGTATCCAAGAAGGTCTTATTCCTACTCAATATTATGAAAAGTCATCACAAAGAGTTGCTGGATTCAATGGGTCCAGATTAAATATAAATTACAAATTATCTAATGTTCATATTTGTAAAGAAAATTATTGTTTTAAAACACATCTCATATTAGTAAAGAATTTAAGTTCCCAAATTATTTTAGGATCACCTTTTATAACAACTTTATATCCATTTGCAGTTAATGATAAAGGATTATCTGTAAATATTTTTGGAAAAGAAATAACCTTTGAATTTATAAATCCTATAAAAATAAGAGATATAAATATTGTAGAAAATAAAAAGAAACATATAAAATATTTGGTAAATGAGATAGACGATATAAGAATCAAGAATCCATTACAAGAAGGTTATATAAAAAATAAAGTCATAAATATAGAAGAAAAATTTAAAAATAATGTTTGTGCTACTACACCAAATGCCTTTTGGAAAAGAAAACAGCATATCATAGAATTACCTTATATTAAAAATTATAATGAAAAAGACATTCCTACAAAATTGAAATCTATACATATGTCTCAAGAACTAGAAGCCCATTGTAAAAAAGAAATACAAGAATTATTAGAAAAGAAACTAATAAGATCTTCAAAGTCTCTATGGTCTTGTTCGGCCTTTTATGTTATGAATCAGGCTGAAATAGAAAGCGGAGCACCAAGGTTAGTAATAAACTATAAACCATTAAACAAAGTATTAGAATGGATAAGATATCCTATACCTAACAAAAGAGATTTATTAAAGAAATTATATGATTCAAAAATATTTTCAAAATTTGATATGAAGTCAGGATTTTGGCAAATACAGATAGATGAAAAAGATAAATATAAAACAGGATTTAATGTCCCTTTTGGACATTATGAATGGAATGTTATGCCTTTTGGATTAAAAAATGCACCTTCAGAATTTCAAAACATTATGAATGATATGATAAATCCTATAAGTAATTTTGCAATAGTTTATATCGATGATGTATTAATATTCTCTAAAAACATAGATCAACATTTTAAACATTTAAATATATTCTATGACATTATATTCAGAAATGGTTTAGCCGTCTCACCTACTAAGATAAGTCTTTTTAAAACAGAAATAAGATTTTTAGGACATGATATAGTCCAAGGAACTATTAAACCCATAAGAAGAAGTTTAGAATTTACAAGTAAGTTCCCTGATGAAATAAAAGATAAAAAACAGTTACAAAGATTTCTAGGATGTTTAAATTATATACATGATTTTTTCAAAGATTTGGGAAGTCTTTGCAAACCATTATATGATAGATTAAAAAAGAATCCTAAACCATGGACAGAAAATCATACCAAAGTAGTTAGAGATATAAAAAGTAAGATTAAGGAATTACCATGTTTAAACATACCTCATCCTGAAGCTTATCTTATAGTTGAAACAGATGCTAGTGATATAGGTTATGGAGGTATATTAAAGCAAAGATTAAAAGATAGTAAAATTGAATCTTTAGTTAGATTTTATTCAGGATCATGGAATGATACTCAGAAAAACTATTCTACCGTTAAAAAAGAAATTTTAAGTATTGTTTTAAATATTAAAAAATTTGAAGATGATCTTTATATGAAACCTTTTTTTATTAAGAATTGATTGTCTTTCTGCAAAATCTATCATTGAAAAAGATGTTAAAAATTTAATCTCTAAACAGATTTTCGCCAGATGGCAAGCTTTATTATGTAACTTTGATTTTACAATTGAACATATTAAAGGAGAAAACAATCATATACCAGATTTCTTATCAAGAGAATTTTTACAGGGATGAATAATTCAGATAGAAAACTCATTATACCAAGACCAAGATTACCATCTCCCCCATCTCCTATAAACCAGACACAAAACAGATTTATTCCCCTTACTCCATATCCACCTACTACTAGTCCAATAACAAGACCAACTTATTCTGTATTAGCAAAATTACAAAGAATGCCACCTACTCTAAATCCCTATAACAGATAACCTACCACAGCCTCTCCATCTACAAACAAGACAGAATTCCATGTTAACCCAAATATACAAGTCATAAAGATTCTTGAGCCCATTGAAGAACAAAAGTTAAATCAAGGGTTCTCAATTCTACTAGACTATTTATTTCCTAAAGAAGCCAATTTTTACAAAAATGATTTTCAAACCAGACAATATTATGAAGCTATTTTATTAGATAGTCATTCTGTTCAGATCCGTCACAATTATAACAAGAATGAACCAGAAAAAATAGATTTTAGTAAAGTTAAAATAATCAAAGTCATTTCTTTAAAAGAATGGGGAAATAGACCCTTTATAAATAGAACTTTATCATGTTATCCAAAATACCCAGCTTATAATTATTATGACTATATGGAAGCTTGGGATAAAATATTTTTATTAAAAGCTCATTTTCATACGTGGTTTTTCCATTTCGCTGAAGACTTTTCACTAGATTATCCAAAATGGTTTATAAAATGGTTTAAATCTATGGGTCAAATCCCAGAGACCTTTCCTACAAAAGTTTTAGCAGGCTATACTCAGTACAAGGACATGTTTATACAAGACGATGTACCTCTATTCGAGTACACTCTCTAGTTTTCAGCTATATTCAAGTTACCATGGATCTTATCCTTTACACATAAAAAGAAAGAAGCATAAGGCAATTCACCACCATTATTAATTAGACAGTTTAGTGTTAAGTGGTGGAAGCAAATCAATGAAAATCAAGCAGACAAAGAAGCACTTATAAAATATTACAACAGTCTTATTCAAGAATCTCCAGGCACATCTACTTCAAGATCAACTTCAAACTCAAAATTATCAAAATCAAACAGTGAGATCGCTAAAATGATTGAAGAATGCAAAAATGATAAAGACTTCGCAAGAATTATGAATCATATCAGAAGCTCTCCAACTCCTAGCGAAGATTTATTTCAAGATTCTCAAGACCCTTACGATAGTATAGACTTATAAAATGTAAAAGGAAAAGTTTTATTATAAAAATAGGAAAGATATAAAAGACAGCTAGCATTTCTAGAAGACCAACTATTCAAGACGTAAGTGATGACATCAGAAGACACTATCAAAAAGATTGAAGACAACATTATTAAAGATAATTGACTACTTTATTAAAGATGATTGAAGACAGCTATAAAAGATGATTGAAGACAGCTGTACCGCTTTAACTGGCATTTGCCGGTTATCAAAGAAATCAAGACCTTTTGAAGACCCTATAAAAGAATAAGAAATTACAAAGATAAGCAGATATATATATATAATATATATAATATATATGATAAGTAATATATATATATATATATATATATATATATATATATATATATATATATATATATATATATATACACTAGTTGCAAAGCCCGCCCGATGGGCGGGCTTGTTTTGTGAATATCGTTTTAAAAAATTAAGTAAAGGTAAATCAACTATAAGCATATTATATTATTTATTAAAGGCATTAACAACGAAAGAATGCATTTTCATCGCATATGAGAAAATGACAGTCATTAAAGGGTCCATAACAAAGTATATGTTATCACTTCAAATACGAAATAAAGCTTCTTAGTAAACAGCGTTTTGTTGATTTTGTGTATTTATCATCTTTATCACAATAAAGAATCTTTAGTTATTCCTTCTCTTGACTCTTAACACAACCACATATCCATATAAGTACCTACAAAATGCATAAAACAATGAACCGCTCGCCTTGTTAAAAATGTGATATTTTAAAGATACATATTACCCGATACACATATTTCTAGAAGATATTAGCAATATCAACATTTTAGCGAACACACATTTCAACTTAATACATATTACCGCTTATATCTTGATTAGTCTGTTTAAAAGCATCCACAATTAAATGACATCCAACTATTTGAAGGCAACTATTAACATTATATTGAATACAGAATCATACATAAACAACCACAACGACAAATAATAGAGTATTATGTTTTTACATGTGCAAAAACTTTACCACTTAGTTCACCCAACATCTCTTTAGCATCTTTCATATCATCTTCATCAAATCGATATCCAAATGCTGGCAATGTTTCTTCTGTGGCACAACCTACTTTTATAAAATTGATTGAAAATGATAGCATCACGCTGTCTCATAATCGGAGTAAACCACTTTAGATAATAATCTAACCGTCCATCTCTAAAATCTTATTCATTTTTGTTGCATAACCCACCCGATGGGCGGGCTTGTTTTGTGATATCGTTTAAAAAATCAATTACAAACATACCAACATATTATTTATTAAATTTATTAAGAACGAAAAGAAATGAATGTTCATCCCAATAAGAGGAATTAAATTTTAATAAATTATCCGCAAGGAAAAAGTATATGTTGTCGGTTCAAATGCAAAGTAAAGCTTATTTGTACACGTCGTTAATGAAAGAAAAAGAAAGTTGAACCTGTTGATAAAACTGTAACTCAAGATTTTGTATAACTCACAGCTACCATTTCTGCCAATTGATTTCTTACCCAGATCCTTTACTTTTGGTTATTATACCATACTTAGTAGTTCATTTTTCACCTGAGAGGGCCACCAAGGCTGCAACTAAACCAACGTTTCCAGCAATTGTTGGCTCAGTGTAGTTGTATATTGTACACACATCATAGAAACCATTAAGTTTTTCTGGTCCTGCAACCATCTCCCCAATGATGGTGTGGGGTTTATTGGAGTCTCTCAACTTATATCCTCCTTCATACCGTGCTCTACGGTTATAAAAAAGTACCATAAATCGACCAATAACGAATAAATTCGTACTTATAAAGCAAAATAATGTGATGGAATATAGAGAGTATGAATGTGAAAGTGTAATTTACCCTCCATGGGGACAAAAGTTGTAGCCTGGCCATCTTGTAAACGAAAGAGACCACCATAAAAATCCACACCATAACTATTTAAACAGCTTCCCCCCTTAAACACATCGGGGAAAAACAAAGTTAAAAAGCAGCGTGGACTATATATCACTTTAATCGCACATAAAAATTATTTAACAATATCTAGAAGAGTCAAGTGTGCACCTCATAGTCACACTGCTTCAAATATGACGTGTTATCATCACTATGCCAGCCGATACTTGAAACTTTGTTATCATCACCTATTCAAATGTGACAACAAAAGTTTCAAGATCAATATATCAGCCAAAAGGTGACAGCAAAGTCCAAGAGCAGATGTCTGCAATTTTTAGTGTAACAACTAAAAGTGAATGCAAAGTTCAAGATCTTATGTCTCAGTTAAAAAAATTAAATGGCAAAGAATCTGCATGTGCATGTGTAATACCATTTTTATTGTTTTTAAAGTTGTGTGTCAGGTCCATTGATATGTTTTTGTTCGTTTCGATGGACATGTCGTACTTGTTTATTTGTTTGCATTTAATGGGTAGGCATGGTTTCATTGTGATAGATTTTAAAGGGTCTGATCACATGGGTAGTATCCTATTCGTAGGTGCATTTTTGTGTCTAGGGCCTGATCTCTTTAATTGTCTTGCTAAGGATTGTCTTTGGTATTTTGTATATTGTCGTTGCCTTTCTAAAACAAATCACTTGCACCTTTTGTCAAGCTAAAAGATCGACATATATTCAGGAAACCTAAATTGAAGAAATACAGGTAACGTTACTTTATATTTCTTAATTTTCTTGTAGCCAAAGTTATACAATGTACGACTTGCTAAGCATCCTAACTTTCGCAGGTTAACATTATCTACTCAAAGCTATTAGTGTGATCAACAAAGGTAGGAATCAAAGGCTACCAAGAAATGAACTATTATACTGATATGCATATAACCACAATGGTAAATGGCCTATGAAGATAACCTAAACTTCTTTGCACTAACAAAGTTAAGGAACCACTAATCCCATCATAATGCACAGATCGGTAAGTGTGAACTTAGCAATTGACCTCATTTCTCTCAACTACAGTGTTAAAACATGTCAATCCATCATTTACTCATTCATTTTTAACGATCATAACGGTTTAGCCAACAACACAGGATCATTCAAATAAATTATCCTTTCGTATATACATGGTTTTTTAGCTCCATAGCACATGTCTCTTTTATGTAAGATGCACCCTACATTTTAAACCAGGTAAAAAAGTAGGTATATTTCTAATAGCAAATAAACTGATATAAGATATGGATAAGATAACCTTCTCTACCATCTATTTCCAAGCAAATGTTTGAAGCGCTCAACATTGTGTTTCGGATCAGACGAGGTCGAATCATAAACTCAACTCATCTTAAATTTCCTGAAAAGAATAAAGGAGACGAGAGTGACTTATGTGCCATTTTCATTAAAAAGAAAGCATTACTCATTAATCTCGTGTTGCATAGATAATAAAAAATGTTTATGTAGTTACTTAAGTAGATGGTCTGAAAGCTTCTCTTACCTTATACCACTGTTGCGATGCTTTGTGAATAAGCAAAAAAAGTAGGAGGTCATTATTCTTGATAGATGTTCCACTAACACAAAGAGATTGTATATTTATTTGTAAATAAAATTCAATCAAATTTAAAATCAAACAAACCTGCTAAAGATTGTAGATACATTGTATCATCATAACCCTAATTTAAACCATCGTATGGTGTGTTTAATTAGAAATCTTTAGTAATGAAGCCATAAAACCTAATTAAAACATATACCTCCAATCGTTGATGAATAGGGTTAAAATCAAGAGAATGAGAGACGTATACATGGTATGAAGGATTTTGTTATTCAAAGAATGATGGCTGATTTTTAGGCTTGATTAGTGATAGTGCGTTATTTTGCAACTTGATTAGTGATAGGGGCGTCATTTTTGGAAGTGATTTGCGGTTTTATTTAAACTCATTAAATGTGACAAATTTAATGGGTTGAAAATAATTTTTATATTTTCCCTCCTATGCAAGTTGATAAACATTATCTATTTTGTTTTTAAAAAACATTCCACAACTACCATTGTGGTCTAGTGGTAGATGCATATGTTGTGGGTGGACAGACCAGGGTTCAAATCTAGTAAGTGGCAAAAATTTTAAAAATTTCCCGTATTTCATTAATTCGATGCCACGTCATATTAATTATGCATAGGTGGATTCTTAAATGCATATGTGACATAAATAGTTGCTGACTGGATTTAAATGGTGCTGATTGGGATTAAAATTGTGCTGAATTGGATTTCTTTAAAGATGATGTGGCATTAATTCTGGGTGAGGTGGCATTCTTTGGTGCTGATGTGGCATTAAGGTTGTATGAGTTGTCATTTAGTAATGCTGTTATATATTATGTAAGATATATATTTTATTGGGTGTGAAAATATCAAAAATATTTTTGGTCTTTTTAATAAATAAGCGCAAAAGGCGCAAACACACCCCCACAGTTAAGGGTTTGCTTGTCCTCAAGCAAATTAAGAAAAAATAATAAGCTTTACAAAATAACATTAGAAAGAAATAATTTTGGATTTTTAATATGTGAAAGCAGAGATGTTTAACAATACCTAATGATCTTCAAGCTGTAATTATATGACTAAGCACCTCACGAAGAAGGAAAGTATAATTTATAATAAAAATCGTGATTTTGTTAGATTTTAGTTTCTCTTGTGTGCATCTACTGAAAATCTAAAAATTTGTTGTCAAAACTCATAGTACGCTGCACATGTTATTAAGTGCGTCGTGTTTTCTCAACATCCAAAAATATCAGTTTTGTTTAAAAATAATAATCAGATGCAATTTCTTTTTGTTTTATCAACTGTGAGTATTTGTAATTTGTTTTTTATTTGTTTTTGCATGCTTGCTTGTTTGTGTGTGTTTGCTTAAATTTTTTTTCAAAACTATAAAATCTTAAAAAGAGTTTCGTATTTTCTTTTGTTTAGTTGGTTTGTTTGTGTTTGTCTATTTCGTATTTGCATGTGTTTGTATTTGTGATATTAAATAATGAGTAAAAAAATTCTAAAAATATGTTTGCTGTCATAATAAACCCGCCGCACATGTGTTGGTCTGCGGCGCACATTTTTCAAATTTTTACCACGACACTATCTTGAATATTCGAATAATAATAAAAAATAGGTTATAAGTACGCCACACTTTCTTTTAAGTACGACGCACTTCTGGTAAAATAATAATAATAATAATTTTGTAAATTATTATTTTTATGAGTAATATAATTATTTTGTAAATTATTATTTTTATTAGTAAATTGTTTATAAATAAAAAAAATTTAAAAAATTAAAAAAATACAAAAAATGTTTTTGAACTTTGTGGGTGTGTTCGCTGTAAACCTTCACGAGACTATAACTCGTCCACTCGGAAAACCGAGGGGTTTAATGGCTTGTTGCATACGCTAAATGCAACCGTGGTGCCTACGAAAGTGTGTCATATCTTTCAGAATTGAACCAAGCACTTAAGAGCCCCGGGAAGTCTCGTTTCTATTATATTTATTTTTTCCCGCTTTTCCTACTTTTAAGTTGTTTTCTAATTACACATAATGCTCAACTTAAGTATGGGGAAAATTAATTGGAAAATCAGACTCAGTATTAATTTTTAACTTTTGTTCGCCATCAGTAATCTAAAAATCTAATTTATTTTTAAATCTTTTGCCACTTAGGTTAATATATTAGAACACAACATAGTAAATGAATAAAGTTTTGAAACGAGAGATGTGTACCGATTGATAAAGCGAGTCCGACTCGGGATCGATGACATTACTTGCGCATCTATACCAATCACCCAATAAATGTGAAGTTCGCCTTTAAATCTTATGAAAATAATTTTTGCCTTTAGCTTTCTCGGGTTAAGGTTTGAATGCAATTGCAAGTGTCTCATCTGTCGTTACGACTGTGTATTTTTAGTTTGTCGCCTTTTTTGGAGCATTGATATCAGTTTAAAAATTGTATGAGTGTACCGGTGATTTATTGATTCTAGAACTTTTGCTTGTTAAATCATTACGAGACCGCGGGAAGATCACGTTCGCATGATAAAGGTATTTTTAAGTGATAAAGAGGCAAATCTAGGATTTAACCCAAATTAGCCCATCCATTTCATATTAATCATTCTTTTAGCTAATTACACTGACTAGCTAACCACCTACATATAAACCCCTTTGTTAGCACTCATCTTTAGTGCTAGATACCCTTAGTTTAAACCGCTGATCCATTCTATTCATTTTTCTCATCCACTAAAATAAATAAAAAATAAAAAAATATATAGCCTTTAGCCTAGCCTTACCCCTCGTCGAAAGTCCTTATGGTTGGTTGTTGGTTGCTTGGTGATTTCCTTAAAATAACTCCTTTAGTATATATAAATATATATATATAATAAATATAAATATATAATAATAAGAATTCCGTAAGGCTTTTAAAATGAAATTTTACTTTTGACCAAAGTAAAACCCCTAAAAACCTTCCCGGGTCGTGTCCCGACGAGGCGTGAATGGAAAATCGAGGTAACGTTTGTGGAACAATGCTTGAATACCACAAAATTGATTTATTTTTCTATTTCTACAAATAAAATGCACAAACAAGTAAAGGCATGCTAAAAACGAAAGCAAATAAGGCTAAACAGCTAAAAACGATAACGGGATTCAAAACTCATTCTTTAAAAAACTAAATTCTACAAATTTAACCCTAAAAATGAAATTTTAATTTTTAACAATCCTAAATGATAAAAGAAAATTTTAAAAAAAAGAATTATATTTTTTTGACTTTTATTTAATTTTTTATGAATTAAAAACAAAATTAACCTAAATTAATAATTAAAAATAGTAAACTAAATTCTAAAATTCTAGAAAAATTGTGAAAAATACTTTGAACTATGAGGATCCTAAGAAAAATAAGAAGGTGGAACCAGCTTAACGCAATAAGCCAGAAAAAACCAAAAAGGGCTTATGGCTTAAAGGGGAAAAAAACCCCTTAAATACCAACTGCCCCAAGAGTCTAACGAAAAAGACCCAAGGGCTCAGTTGGTAGTGTGTAGTGGTGTTAAATGTTGGTAGACTTGAGGGAGAGGTCTCAGGTTTGAGCCTTGCTCACCTTGACTTCTCCTTCAATTCCTAATATTTTTTTATGCAAAATTTCTTTTTGAAAAAGCTAGATTTAAGCTAACTAACCGACTTTAATAAAAGGACTTTTTATAAAAACTTATTTTTAAGCTGGAAAAAGCTAATGAAAGTAGCAAATAGCAAAATTTAACTATAACACTTAAAAACTAAACTGTTTGAATTTTAAGACTAAATAAGCTTTAAGAAATGCTAATAAGCTAAAAACAACCTTGCCCCTAGACCTAATAAGCATTGATAAGCAAATATAAGCTAGGAAAATAAGCTGAAAAGGACTAAAAAGCATTTTTAAAACAGAAAACACAAGGACAGATAACAAAGCTACTTTCTACTTTTAAACTAAGAATTAGAACCTAATAAGCAATTTTAAAAACAATAAGCTAAAAACAAATGATTAACTAACCCTTATAAGCACCATAGGGACAAGAATGTGTAAGCAAGGAAATAAGTGGAAAGCTTTAAAAAGCAAATAAGATTTTTGCTAAACTGTTAGCCAAACAGCCATAGGGACATTTTCTAGCTTATTTTTAAGCTAGTAAATGGATCATTATGGCTTAATGACTTATATGCAAGTCAAGCTTGTCCAATAAGCTACAATAATCAGTAACTAAAAAGGAATTTGAAATTAAGATAAGCTATGAAAAAGGCTTATGAAAAAGGTTAATTTCAAAATTTTACTCTTTTTGGTTTTCATTTTAAAAGACAATTTGGCTTTTGCAGCCCTAAAAATAAGCTAGTATAAGCTGACTAAAATGCAAAATAAACTTAAACAGATAAAATCTATACTACAAACTACTTATGCTATGAAAATCAGACTCTAAAACAAACATTAACTAACTTAAAATTAAGATCAAAAAGTGACTTTTAAATATACTTAGAAAACTTGACAGGTTTTAGACAAAAACTCAAAATGGCAAATACAAACTGAAACAAACTTAAACCTACTGCATTTGGACACTTAAAAGAACACTAAATCAACACCTTAAGGCTGTTTTCAAAAGGCTTATCAAATAAGCTATTTTAGAATGTTTTAACACCTCAGATTTAAACACCTTATAGAAAAAACCTTAAAACTCACTTTAAGACTTTGAAAACTTTTAAAAACAGCTTGAAACAACTTAAAACGGCTTATTAAAGTTGGCAAAGTGACCCAAACAGTTTTAAGACTTCTTTTGACCCATTTTACCTTTTATGCCAAACACCCCCTTAAAATCTCAAAAACCATTTTTAAACTTCAAAAGTTAGAGTTAAGATGAAATTTATAAAAACAGACTTAAAGCTAAGAAAATAAAAGATAAATAAGAAAAGATTTAGGAAAAAATAAGCACTTAATGATAAGTTAGACTAAAAAACACATTTTAGGACAGATTCATTGAAACTTAAACTAACTGTTTTAAAACTAAAAACTTAACATCCTAAGCTGACATTAGACAAAATAAGCATGAATAGGCACAAAATAAGCATAAATAAGGAGATATAAGCAGTAAATAAGCAAAACATAAAATAAGCTCTAAAAGAATAAAAGTGAAAGTACCTCTGTCCTTTTTCTCAAAACAAGGACTAAATGCTCAAAAGAGCTTATTCAACAAGCTCCAACTTATCTTATGATAAGCTGGTAAGTCCATAAGCCCATCCTTGTCTGGCTTATCATCTTTAATATTAAGCTGAGGTAATTTTTGGGGGTGGGTTGATTTTAAATGAAACAATGCTATTAAATGGAGATAAGTACTGATTTTAAAAGTAGAAGAGCTTATGAACTTTCCTAAAACATGATTAAGTGAAATGCAATTGAATAAAATAGAATTTAAAAGACATAATTTATAAAAACTTGAATTTCATTAAAACTTAAAAGATTACATTAAACTTGAAAGAAAATACATTAAACATTAAAATAAGCTAGAAATTAAATCTATAATACTCTAATTTAATCATACTCCTGGATAACTTGCTCTGTGTGAATAATGTCTCTATTTATAGGCAGATGTGTGTTTCTTCTGTGAGGAGAGAGTGAGGAGCCTTCATCCTTTAATCTCATCCTTTAAAATATCTTGTTCACCAAGAAATGCCAGCTAAGCCCTTCATCTTGGTTTTCATCATCAACGAATGAGAAATCAAAAGATTGCCAAGGTGGAATTGGCACTTTGTGAGGTGGGGTTGATGGGTTTTAGGGTGTGACACTGTTTTGTCAGTTTGCAGGGGAAGGCAGGGAAAGTGGTGGATGAATAGTGCTTTTGGATGGGAAAGGGGTTTTATATGTTTTGGGGATAACAGGTTTAAGCGTAACGGGGTTAGGTTGAGGGACTAAGGGTGTAAGAGTTTAAGGACTAGCAAGGTTAGTCCATAAGGACTAACGATGCAAAACCCAGGGACTTGTGGTGTAAATGGATTTAACGGATATATGGTTTGGGGTTAACGGGGTTAAGTGTTTGGGCTTAATTTAATTGTTTTGGGCCGGGTTTGGTATGGTTTTGAATTTTGGGCTTTTTAAACATTAAGGCTTGTAAGACTTTTAGATAAAGTCTTAATGGGCTGACCCGGCCCATTAAATGGGTGCGGGTTGGTCCATTTAAGATTTCTACGTTTTCGGCTTCGTCTTTGACTTTGACTTTTCACGACCTTTCCCTTCCCGTGCTCGGCTTTATCGGCTTTGGCCTCGTTTTTATCCTTTAGTGAATATCCGATACCTGCACAGTATATAACACAAAACAAGCATATATTTGGCATTTTATGTCCGTTTTTTGTCATTTGGGGTCGTTTTATTAGGTAAAAAGTATATGTATTTAAACACATACCAAAATCCCCCATACTAAGATATTGTCGTGTCCTCACGCAATGCCATAAGTAAACACTTTAGAAAACCAAGAATCTCAATCCTCCTCGACTAATTACCTCGAAAAGTAGCTATGTGTTCATCAAGAGGAATTAAAGAAACACTAGTTTTGAAAACCCTGTTTTTACCATTTATAAATCTACACTTATTACCACACATATTTTTGTATTTTTCCTTTCTCATATTTTTTTATACTTTTTCTTTTTAAGCAACTAACATGTATGACTTCCGTTATTTTTATAACTTTTCGGGTCACGGAATAAGAAGCACTTTAATCCTAAAATGCTCAAAAAGATAAATTCATCGTCCCCGACTTTTCACTCGTCCCAAACCAAGCTTATAAACAAAATCACCGTTAAATATAAGTTAAGATGCTAGCACTACTCATACTTGTACCTTGTGAAACTTTTCGCTCTCAGCAATTATTATATCTTAGGTGAATGTGCTTATTTCGAATTTCAACCATAGATCAAACGTTTTGCAAAATTTCTATGCTTCACGTTCCACCCAAAAGTACTGAGTTTGAAGGCTAGATCATCCCATGTAGCGACTTTCATCACATCCCAACCTTGCGGCTAAGTGACCAGGCTTTTGACACCCCACAGAGACTAGTATCGGGACTCACGGACCTTTGGTTTCAAAACCCTTGGATTTCCCATATATACATAAAATCACAACTTAAAATGTAATAGTCTTAGTTAAAAAGCATATTTAAATTTAAGAAAAAGAGATTTACCCTATATTTATTAAATCACATTTATTACACTTAATATAATTACACATCCTTTAAACTAAGGAAATCCTCGACCTTTTAGAAGGCTGCAACATCGGTTGTGAGCCGGCAAGATGCAGTAAACTTTTATTAGCCCACAGTTATTATTATTATTATTATTACCTTATTTTTTTAACGCTTTATATTACCATGATATAGAGAAAAATTCTTTTTAGAAAATTTAAGTATAAATTTGAACTAAAATTATTGATATCGACTATACTTC
>BQNB010138162.1:0-17747 GCA_026074375.1 Tanacetum coccineum | reverse complement strand
TTCTCTATATAGACACCATGTGTTGTGATGATATCCATTCTTGTCTACGCCTCGCGTTTCCGCCTTGGCGGGGTGTGACACCGGCCAAAGGCGTGACCCAGAATTCCCTGATACTCGGAAGATTTCAAGCATTTAAGGATAGCAAGTTGTATTCCTTGGGTCAGGAGCCACTTCCTTCCGGCCAAAAGAGTCAAGTAGGTGGAATAAAATTCCCCCTCCAGACAGCCGGAGACATCTATCATGTGTGCCTCAAGCTCGGCCACACGGTTGTACAGCTCATGAGCTTGCTCTTCCTGCTGAATTTCCATTTTCTCCTTGAAATCCTCAAAACCAGCACGCAGAGAAGAAACCTGCAAAAGCAAGAACACTTATATATATATATATATATACATGCGGAATAAAAGGTGCGGACATACCTCAGAGACAAGCCTATCACGCTCAGACGCCAATGAAGTAATATTAGTCCCGGCCTCGGTACAGGCCACCTGGGCATCATTCAGAGCGGACTCAAGATGAGTGGCACGAGAGTCGAGCAAGGAGATGTCATGGTCCTTCTGAGTGATGGTGACCTTGAGAGCTGACACCTCCGTAGTCAAAGCAGACTTCTCCCCGGATAGTAAAGAAACTTGGTCACGAAGGCGAACAACCTCCGCGGTTTCAGCCTCCTTCTCCGCCAGCTGAGACTTCAACCTGAGGATCTCCGAGTTTTTCTCCTCCAACAACTTACCACGTGCAACATACTTAGCATTGAGTTTTTCTTTAGGCTCTAACTCATGCTTCGCACAGGACCTCACCTCTGACCCAAGGCATATTTGTCGTGCTTCCCCTACATTAAACTCCGTATATAATTGATTACAGTCCATGGAACGGAGAGAAGAGAAGAATGTGGGGGTGGGGGGGGCAACGTCGTTCCACCAGGTACGGCAGGAGAAATGCCATCGCCCAACAACAAATCATTGGTAATTTTTCCACCTAGGAACATACCAAACGCTTCGCCTCGAAGGTCAAAAGAGCAAGCTCAAGAAAGAATCATCAGAAACCCTCCGACTCCTCAATCTGGGAAGAGACCATCCAGATCCGGATAAACATCCCGCATCAGCATGCCTTGGTGAGCTTGTGGTGCAGCGACAGTAAAAACGGAGTCACTCAAGTGCTAGAGCTGTAAGGATAAACAAAAAATCAACGATTAGGAAAAGGTGCGGAAATTCAGAAAGAACTTAAGGATGCGTATACATAATATAGGCCGGGCTCTAATTTTGATGCTTCATATGAACAATGAGGGTTTATTGGGGAGAATCATCATGTGAGTTACGTTGCGTATCAACCGGTATCGCACAAGGCTACAAACCTGTGCAAGTTGGAAAATACAAAACGCGAGTAATAAGCTGATTAGGCTTAGTCAACTTCATGTATCAACTTAAAGTTGATATAAGGTTCAAACCTTAAGGTTTTCGACCCTTAGTTCGGTCGAATGAGAGAGAGATAATAGAGGAGGGAGTTAGGAGGCTTGAGTCGAATTTCAACCAAACCGGGCTCACTTAAGTAATTCACAACACCTTAATTCAAATACATCTTAAGACAAGACTTTTAATATGAATTATTGTAGTTTAAACTAGGGCTGAGCAAAACCAACCGAAAACCAAGCCGAACCGACAAATCGAGCCGAACCGAATTGACCGAAATCGAACCGACCATTTTTTGTTCGGTATTCGGGTTTGTATATTTAAGGTTTTCGGTTTCGGTTTTGCTAGGTTTGGTTTCGGGTTAAAACCAAGAAAAATACATCTAAACTATATATTCGGTTCGGTTTTTGGTTTTGCTCGGTCCACTTTAGTTCGGTTTTCGATTCATGTTTTCCTCAAAGTCAGTTTTAGATTCGGTTCGGTTTTGAACCGATGCTCACCCCTAGTTTAAACCTTATAGCCTAGTATTTTTTTAACCGTATAATACTGAGTTTACCATTTTTTATGATAAATATAATAAATTATACTCGTACTAGTAATACTTTTTGATGATTATATTTCTTAAACACCAAAAAATTATGAAATTTTTAGCCTCCCGCTTTAGTTTCCCGCCCATCTCTCCCCAAAAGTAAATTCCTAACACTTATCCCTCTAAATCCCGACCCCTTTTCTTTATTTCATTTGCAGCCACTGAAACAAAAAAGCCAACCTTCACATCTTTGCTTCTTCTCTAGGAGTTCCTTTCAAATTCACCACAAATGAGTATGTAAACATCACCCCAATTCAATTTTGTCATGAACTCAAAATTCAAGGGACTGATTCGATATAAGGTATACCGGGTTTGAGCCCTTATACGCCATTAAAGACCATTTTAACTTATTTTTCTATATTATTTATGTGATTATTGTGCTCTATGTATCTTACTAATAATTACAACAATATTTTAGATTAGAGAAGCCAATTAATTTGAAACCCAAAAGGCAGGGTTAAAATCAGGGCTTGATTTTGGTCAAATTGCATCTTCTTATATGTTATTATATGTTTATATTTGTTTATTTCGTGCTTAACTTTATTTACTAAATATTTGAATCTTTGATTTGGCCAGATTCGAGTTATTGGGAAGAAAGTATCTTCACTGGTTATAGTTGGTAATTTCATCTTCTAGTTGTAAAAAATATTTAAATGACATCTAATCCATTAAACTCATTTGATTTGTTTAACACTTCTCTTTTTTTAGTTAAAGCTAATGTCATAATTACAAAGTATTGTTACTTTGTTAGAATTAGGAGTAAACTTAGATGTGTTAGTTGTAAATAGTGATCTATACTAAATGGTTTACAAGGCTTATTCATGTGTTGTTTGGTGCTTGTTCCAGTTGATTTGGTTTAGTGCTTGTTCTAGTTAATTGTTGTTTAGTGCTTGTTTCGATTGATTATCAAGTTTATAATCTGCTCAAGTTGTGCTATTATCTTGATGTGCTTATTGTTCATCTGCAGCAGCCCACACAAGTCTTATATAGCTTGGTTTGTTGGGGAAAAAGTCTCCAGTTTAGTTGCAGGTGCATTTGAATGTCAAAGAGGCTTGGGTTTCAAGTGCTTTTTAAGTGATCTACCTACTCGTCCCATAACATATATAAGTAAGCCATTCAAATCATTTTGCTTGAGTAATTTAGCTGCAAACTCATGTTTAGCACTTGATGGTTTGGACTTCGAAAAGTATAATATATATGTATATGTTCGTAGTGATTTAAACTCTTTTTGTTCGTGTTTAGGGCCCTTAGTTTGTAAACAGACTAGTCTCCCTTAAAGTATCTACTAGTAATAACTAGTGTTTTGGAACTGAGCAAGGGTAAATATAACGGTTAAATATAATGTAGCACTTTTGCATAAGAGTTTGGTTGAGTAAGGCAAAAAAATATTTATGTCTTACTAGTTGTTGATACAGAAGTTAGGTCGGGTCTTGTTTCCGGATATGTAACTATTCGGGTATGTAGCACATTTTTCTTGTATCAAATGAACTTGTTTGAAGGACCCTGCACAAGGAATGAAACACCGTTAATCCTATCGTGAGAGCGGATCTCACGATTGGACTCCAACATGAGAGTAAGTATATAGCTTTGGGGAGTAATCGAATGTAATTAGGGTTTTTGCCAGATACCTCTATTGATGACAATTGCGTTCCTTTTATAGGCTAAATAACCCTTAGGGTTTCCATAACTTTTGGCCCAAGATACGTCTGATATATAAGGGATTCAGAATTATCCTAACCTATCAAACAAGTAGATTATATCTCTTATTTAATTAGGTTATCCTTTCCTAAAGATAGCTCGTGAAGATACCGCGGCTACGAACCACGTGCTGGCAGCCGTGACCCGTAGGTCCAAGTAGCTGTGACAGCGATGTGTGGGCCGAAGGCCCATCGTTAGCTACCGAGCCCATAATAGTATGAGTGGGCCGGGCCATACTATACGCCATCATGTCCCCCCAGTCTAGGAGACCTGGTCGTGGTCAGGACCGCGGTCACGGTTGCTAGACTACAAATACCTCGGACCTTCCTGGAAACGCTTAATCTCCTAAACCGTATGTTGAGCCCCACAGCGTAATAATAGGACCCATTTATCAAGAAATGGCGAAAACGGCTGAATGATGGGACGCGTGGGCCCACAACCATTTCGCCTCCCTCTCAATCTTAACTATCCAAAGGTAAGTGGAGGACACGTGTTAAGCATCCAACTAGGCACAACTGTCGATGACATAGTATAAATAGAGCAAGCGATCACTGTGCATGTTTCCACAGTTTTCAAATCAAACCGCCATTTTTACACATACAGCCGCACACGACACTTATTTCCACGAAATCTCATCACCTCAGGTTAGTACACCACGCCACTTTGTGAAACTAATTAAAAATGGGTAGGGATACAATACAACTTGAGGACGCCGTATCAACCATCTTCGGTGAGTATCTTTTAGAGTTTACCTCAGAGTACGTGTGGAAAACTAGAAAGAGGGGTTGAATAGTTTAGCGCTTTTTAATTTAATGTTTATGTTTGTTTATGAAAACTTAGATTCGACTTTTTGTGAATTCAATACTTGCATAATATGAACAATATAAATATGTAGAAGCAAATAAAAGATAAGAGTTAAAAAGATCAAACCACAACACAAAGATTTATAGTGGTTTGGTTACGAAGCTCCTCTTCGGCCTACTCCACTCCCCGAGCACCTAACTCGAGAGTTTTCTTCACTATGTCAACAAGCTCTTTTATGGCGGAGAAAACCGTACATAATGTTGCTTATATCAATTTCCGACACTAAGCTAGATGTCGAGTTCTAATCTTAGCTAGAACCAATCTATCAAAACACAACTTCATGACTTGTTCACGACTTCACAACTTCACGACTACTTCGCAACTTCACTACACAACTTAGCTTCACACCTTGATCACAACTACACAAATTCTTCACACCTTCACGACTTCACAACTTCACACCTTTACAACATCTCCTCACCACACTACTGTGACAACTATCTAACACTACTAGAAAGGATCACCAAGATCCAACTATACTTACAACAATCACCAAAACCTAACAACTACACAACTTTACAAGATTTACAAGATATGATGTGGATGCAATAGGATTAGAATATACACTTGGGTGTAATGCTTCTTCACTTGATGATGGAAGTATTCTTCTCTTGCATTTGAGGAATTAAGCTTGGATCACTTGAAAACAAAGATTTATGATTAAATGATCAAATGATTTTAATGAGATGAGTGGGCTGTTTTAGAACAGAAAGAATGAGTGCAAAATGTGAGAAAATAGTAGGGAAAAGTCCAGTATTTATAAGATAAACTGGATGAGCGTCAGTCTATGGGCGGTCCCCTTAAAATTAAGGGGGCCGCCCGTGTATTTAAGGGGGGCGCCCTAGGCTAGAGGCTCCCCAGTTTGTCTTTTGTGTAGGGGAATTTTCTGGAACATTTCTAGCCGTTTTAGGTTCGAAAATTTGAATTTCAAAATGTTTATTTTGAATAAAACATTTCTTTTAATTGTAAAAAATGTTTTGTAATGTTTATAAAAATGTCTACAACATTTTATAAAATTATAAGGTTGAATAAAAATTTTCTTTGATCATAAAATGCATTAAGCATTTGTTTATTCATACCTTTAAGTGATTAAATTATCGAAATGAAAATTAACTACTAATTACTTGTTTACGTTTTAATTTTACATTGAACGTTTTTATATTTTGTGATTATCAAAACGTAAGGATGTGAAAAATATTAATAATGTTTTTAGGCATTATTTCTATCAACAATCTCCCTCTTTTTGATGATTACAAAATTTAAACTCATTAAATGTAGAATTATTTTTGTAAAATCAAAAAGGCATCGTCGAGAATTGCAAGTAAAAACGACGGAATAAAAGCTCCGCCTTGATGTGTGCTCCCCCTCGTTCGAGGACACCAAGGCATCGAGCTATGGTTTCTTAGTTACAAAATCGAGTTAGAACAATACAAATATTTCTAACAAAAAGCAAGAAGGAAGGAAAAATAAGACAAGAGCAAGCAATATTAAAGCAAAAGATACTTCATTCATTTAGGACAATGTGTGTAGACTACACACAAGCATACATAGAAACTAATATGCTTTAGAAGCAGATTGATATAACAAAAAACTAAAAAAAATATCCTAAATGGCCATAAAAGGATTTTGGACTTGCTTGTGATTCAAAAGGGTTGAACGATTATTTGTAGGCATATGGTGAGATTAGTTAATTGTGGATGGAGAGTTTGGAGCAGAGGCGGTAATAGGAGGAGAGTCTTGTTGGACTCTAGGTGGTGGTTGTTGTTGAGTGAGGAGGAATTTAATCCAATTGATATCCTCACTTAAGGCAATGAATTGTTTTTGGGTGAAAATGCAACAAGGGCAATACCCAACATGAGATTCAACTTTGTTAATGTTGAGGGTGTGTGGTAGGTTTGGAGAGTAAGGTGATGAGGAATTGTTGTTTTGTTGTTGTTGGGAGAGATGCATGGCTATGAGGTTTGATAGGTCTTAAAGTTGATTAATGTCATCAACAAGGCTTTCTTTACTTGGAGATGGAGGTGGTATGTGTTGAATTTGGTTGTCACTTTGCAGTGAAGCTTGAGTGTGAGTATCATGTGTATTGATGGGTGAGATGGGAGATGGAGGATGTGAAACAATTTGTGGTGATTTGGGAGTGTCCTTAATGTAAGGATTTGGTGATGCTTGATTTGGGTGATTGTTTTCTTGAGTTGGTTCATGATGAGGGGTGAGTGGTTTTGGCTTTGGTGTGGGTGAACTTATATTGAGTTCATTGGATGTGTTACAAGGATTGAGTTTCTTCCTCCAAATGGGTTTCACACTCATTTTGGCTACCCTTGAAGGTTTAGATATGGGTTTGTTGGGAGGTGTCATTGGTGAGGATGATTGTGATGATGATGGTTGAGGATGTATTTATAGTGGAGGAAAGGTATAAATTTGGGAAGAATGAACATTTAAGGGACCAAATCCAAGAATTGTTTGTGAATTTAGGGAAACAGTAGCTAAGTCTAGAGGGTATTAGGTTAAGGAGGAATGAAAAATACTATTTTTCCGTGCCAACTAGGGCGGTCCCCTTAATTAGGGGTCGGTCCCCTTAAAGATAAGGGGGCCGCCCTTTATGAATTAAGGGGGCCGCCCACTGCAATTTCCCAGATTTTCCAAGAATTGATTTTTCTCAAAGGTTTTGTGAGGGTTTCAGTTTTGGTGGTTGATTTGCAGCAAGTCCATCCTTTGGCAATTAAGATGTTTTAACACATAACAATTAAGCATTCAACAATCTACATATATATAACAAGATGCATGATAAAATAATTTCACAAAATTTTGGCATATAAGCATTTATGAATAGAGGACCAAAAGAGGATAAAACAAACCGAACATTTGTGTAAATACTAGTGTGTGCCTAAATGCGATAGATGTGGAATAGAGATTATTTCGACACTAAGACATGAGTGTTGAACGAGATTCTTACTTAAGTTTATAGCCCATTTGTTATCACACATTATCACGGAGGAAGTTATTGCGACAGATGTGGAATAGAGACCTTTTCTATAGCGATATTTCCTTTTTGAACATTATCACGGAGGAAGTTGTGGCGAATTTCTATGTGTTTTGTTCGTGAGTGTTGAACGAGATTCTTACTTAAGTTTATAGCCCATTTGTTATCACACATTATTGGAATATCGTCTAACCTAATGCCGTAGTCTACGAGAGCTTGTTTCATCCATAGGGCTTGTTGACATGCCTTTCTGACGCTTACATATTCCGCTTCGGTTGTGGAGATGGCAAGAGCGGTTTGCTTCTTCGAAAACCAACATGTTAAACAACATCCCATGAACGTGCAAACACCACTAGTGCTCTTGCGATCTACGTAATCTCCCGCATGATTCGGATCCGCATAAACTATTGTTTCTATGCCGGATCCTTTAGGATACCATAATCCTAAATGCATAGTGCCTTTAATGTATCCGAAGATACGTTTAACCGCTTCTAGGTGAGAGGTTTTGGTATCCTCTTAAAAGCGTGCAGAAAGGCAAACACTAAACATGATATCGAGTCTACTTGCCGTTAAGTATAATAAACTACCTATCATGCCTCTATATCTGGTATTATCTACGGACTCACCTACTTTGTCTCTTGTGAGTTTGGTTTCCGTAGATATAGGGGTTTTTATTGACTTGAAGTCTTCTAGTCCAAATTTCTTAAGCATTTCCTTAATATATTTTGATTGATTAAAAAATATTCCATCATCTAATTGTTTTATTTGTAATCCTAAGAAAAAGTTTAGTTCCCCCATCATACTCATTTCAAACTCATCATGCATGATCTTGGCAAAGTCATCACACATTTCTTGACAAGTTTGATCCGAATGTAATGTCCATCAGCATATATTTGGACAATAAGGAGATTGGAGTCTTTCTTTTTTTACTGAAAGTGTGTTTAGCTACCATTCAGGGAGTAATTATGTTTAAATAGAAGGCTTTTAACCGATCATACCAAGCTTTTGGAGCTTGTTTTAGACCATAAAGAGCTTCTTAGTTTCTGAGACATAATTATGTGTTTATTTTTGCGAAATCAATAATCCCGAGGTTGTGCCACGAAACCCTCCTCATTGAAAAAACCATTAAGGAATGCCATTCTTCACATCCATTTGGTATAACTTAAAGTCTAGTGCGAAAGCATAAGCTAACAGTATTCTTATGGATTCTAGTCTAGCTACGGGTGCATATGTTTCATCATAATCAATTCCTTCTGTTGATTATATCCTTGGGCGACTACTAGCATTGTTTCAATTTACGACTCCATTTTCATCGAGTTTTATTTCTATAACCCATTTTGTCCAATAAAGGTGATATGCATGAATTGGGACTAGTCCCAAACAATCATTTGTTTTAAAATGGTCCCTAGTTCCTCTTGCATGGCCATCACCCAATTATTATCTTTTAATGCTCATTATATTTTTTGGTCTAATGATAACATAAAGCAAAAAAAATTGCGTTTGTCTTAAGCTTGTTGACCTAAGAGTTCGTTAGATTAGATTACCAATAACGTTGTCTAAGGAATGAGTTATAGATTCTTAATATTACAATAATTGACATTTTCTAATGAGATTCTTCAAGATCATTGCTATGGTTTTGTTTACCTAACCTCAATAGCTTCTTCTTTGACTAGCTCATCATCTTCTAATGGTGACGTTTTAGGCGAGGGAGGAGTTTCATCGAAAGTTACATTCACCGACTTTTCAACTTTCATTGTTTGTTAAGTATTATGTAAGCTTTACTATTTTGCGAATATCCTAGCAAAAAAAACCCTTCGTAGACTAAGGTCGAACTTGGTGAGGTAATCCTTTGTATTAAGAATAAAGCATTTACTTCTGAATACTCTAAAATAGTTAAGGTTTGGTTTCCTACCTCTTAACAACTCGTATGGAGTTTTTCCTAAAATATGTCTAATGGAAACTCTATTAATTATATAGGTTGATGTATCGACCGCATTACCAAAAATTTTGAGGAATAGATTGTTTCATTTAACATGGTTCTACTCATTTCTTGTAGAGTGCGATTTTTCCTTTCTACTACCCCATTTGATTGTGGAGTACGAGGAGCGGAAAAATTTTGAGATATCCCATTCAAATCATAATAGTTTCTGAATTTTACTTCATTATCAAATTCCCGACCATGATCCGTTCTAATTGATGCAATGGAACATCCTAATTTGTTTTGGATCATTTTGCTAAATACTTTGAATTTTTTGAATTCGTTTTGGAACATCCTAATTTGTTTTGGATCATTTGCTAAAAATCTAGTCCATGTGAATCGAGAATAGTCATCTACGATTACTAAGGTATAACGATTTCCTCCATAGCTATCCGTAGGCGGAAGGGTCCAAACAATCATGTGAAGTTAGTTCTAGGCATCTAGTTGTTGAAACTATATTTTTTACCTTGTGACCTTGTATGAGGCTTGTTTCTCCAATTTTGCAAGCATCACAAAATTGTCATCGTATTTAGTTATGGAGGTTCTAACTAATTCTTTAGATGCTAATGATTGAATTAATGCATATTAGCGTAACAAATCTCCTAAGCCATAATGTAGTTTTTCGTCCAAATGTTGCAAGCATAATTTTGTCTTCCGGTTTATTTCCTAGTTTCATACATATATTCACGTCTTTCCTAATTTTTTTCCTATAACTTTTTTCGTCCTTTGATTATTTGGGCTATCGTGTTCAGTAAATATTACTTTGGCATTTGTTAATCACATATTTGACCTTACACTAAGCAAGTATATGTTACAGTTATCTACGTGCCACAATTTCCAATTATTAAGAGTCTTGAGAAATCGACTGTTCTATTATTTTACTCCGCGACAAGTTGGCTCCCACAATTATGTTTCCTCCGTGTAATGCTTTGTATGAAGAGAATCAACCTTCGATTATTGGTCATAATGTTTTGAGCATCCAATATCTTTAATCCACTCATCCGTTTCCAAGATTACGCCTGAAGCATATTTCATCGGCGCTTGAGCTACAAGGCAAGTTTCATTTTTAGTATTTGCTACTAGACTTTCTCCAAGCGTCTCCAATAAAAGCTTCTTTAATCGTTGGTTCTTTGGCGCTTTAAACATTCCTATAATGAGTGATTTGGATCACCACATCTAAAATATTTTCTTTCACTTTTACCATAACCATCATTTCTACTTCTTTGGAATGTTTTTCTATCACCTCGTGGTTGTCTTACAAATCTACCTCGTCTCTTAAAGAATTTCTTTAATTCTTTTACGGCCATAGCATACTCTTCATCTTTACTATCGGAGTTTGAGCTATCTTCATCACTTGCTTCCTTTTTCACCTTGAATGGAAAAAAGAGGATCTAAGCTTTTTCGTTCTTGCCTTTGACCGTTCACAGTCTTTCTTTTATTACCTCCTTCAAACTTTCAAGTTTCCAAAAGTTCGTCAAGAGGAAAGGTTTTAGATCTTTGATTCTTCATCGCCGTGACTTTTGTCGCGCCATTTGGATGTATGCCCTAAGAAATTTCCTACACAATTATTGCTAGAAAAACCTTCATCAAGTGCTTTTAGACTAGTAATAATAATGTTAAATTTAGCAAGGCATTATCTATTGTTTCCTCTCAGAAATCGTAAATTTGTTTCATATTGTTGAACAAGAAATCTATTTGTAGCTTGACTTGATTAATACCTTGATGTGTGAATAACAAAGTATCGCTAAATTCTTTGCGGTTGACATATAAAAATTCGTTCGTATTCTTTACGTGCAAAACATTTATAAATACAAATTTAGCCTTTTATTATTTTTTGCAAGTTTTCTTTTTAAGATCATATGTTGTTTTATGAAAGGTGCAACTTCATCCAGATTAGTTTCGGATATTTTGAATAGAGGAAAATCACATCCGTAATAAATGCCATATATCTAGATCTTTGACTTCACATAAGTTTCAAATCTATTTTTGCCATAAATCATCATCACTTTCAATAGTTTGGTCTTGCTAGATAGCCCATCTAAATAATTTTCCGATTCCATAGATCGATTCAGTTTTAAAATACAATTTATTTTAAAAATCTTGTTTAGCGTGGCTCTTGAAACCAATTGTGGAAAACTAGAAAGGGGTTGCATAGTTTACCGCTTTTTAACTTAAGGTTTTAAAGTGTTTGTAAAAATTCTAGATTCGAATTTATGTAAATTCAATACTTGCACAATATGAACGATATGCTTATCTACACAATTGATATGATATTATGAGGAAATAATGTAAGACAAGTGATAAGAGTAAGAACAATTCAACACAAAAGCAAGGACTTATAGTAGATCGGTAACGAGCACCTCTTCGCCCTACTCCACTCCCACGAGCACCTAACGCGATAGTTTTCTTCACTATGTCAACAAGCCTCCCTTATGGCGAAGATAAACCATACACAACGTGCTTACCACCCACCAATTTATTACAAAAAAGATAATGTCGAGTTCTAATCTTAGCTAGAACCAATCTATCACAACACGACTTCACTACTTGTTCACAACTTCACAATTTCTTTACAACTTCACAACTTCACAACTTCTTCACAACTTCTTCACAACTTTACAACTTCTTCACAACTTCAAGACTTCACTTCACTACACTATTTATATCACAACTATCTAACACTACTTGGTAAGATCACCACGATCTAACTATACTTACAAAGATTTACCAAGATCTAACTACTACACCAAATACAAATATACACAATGAGTACATGTATGTGATATGGATGCAACTAGATTGCTATGCACACTAAGTATAATACTTTTCTTCACTGATGATAGAAAGTATTTTTCCTTTGCACTTGCAGGAATTAAGCTTGGATCACTGGAACAAGCTTTATGATTAAATGATCAAAGGATTTGATTAATAGTGGGGCTGGTTTTAGAACAAAAGAATGAGTGCGAAAAGGTAAGAAAATTATGGGGAAAAAAGTCAATATTTATAGGACAAACTGAGGGAGCGTCTACCTAGGGCCGGTCCCCTTAAATAGGTGGGCGGTCCCTTTAATTTTAAGGGGTCCGACCATGTATTTAAGGGGGATGCCCTAGACTAGGGCTTCCACAGTTTGTCTTTTGTGTAGGGGGAATTTTCTGGAACTTTTTTCTAGACTTTTAGTTTCGAAAATTTGAAATTTTCAAAATATTTATTATTGAATAAAACATTCTTTTTAATGTAGAAAATGTTTCGTAATGTTTAAATAAATGTATACAATATTTTATAAAAAGTGTGAGGTTGAATGAATATTCCTTTGATCATAAAATGCACTAAACATTTATTTATACAAACCTTTAAGTGAGTATTTGTTGAAATGAGAGATTACTACTAATTACTTGTTTACGATGACACATTTTATATTTGTGATAATCAAAAACTAAAGAAGTGAAAAAGTATTTGTAAAGTTTTTTAGGCATTATAATTTATTAACAGTCCCAAAATCATGGACAAACATTTCTTTCTTTCCAAAATGCACTACTTCTTTCCAAGACGAAACTTCCAACATCACTTTATCACCAACTTCAACTCTAAATGTTTACGCATATTGCCAACATAGCTCTTTTGGCAATCTCTAGCCGCTTTGAGCTTTTCTTTAATCAACATCACCTTATTTGTTGTCTCTTGTACCAATTCTGGTCCAATCGACCGAATTTCTCCAATTTCAGCCCAAAGAACATATGACCTACACTTCCTTCCATACCACGCTTCAAATTGGGCACATCAAACACCCGAATGATAACTATTATTATAGAAAACTCTGTTAAGGGAAGATGAGTATCCTAATTACCACCAATAAAAATCAATCACGCATGCTCTCAACATATCCTTCAAAGTCTGAATGGTACGCTCACTTTGTCCGTCCATTTGAGGATGATAAGTCATACGCATGTTTAAGCCGTGTTCCCAATGCCTTCTGCAATGTCTACCAAATCCGCGAAGTAAATCTTCCACCATGATCTAAGATGATCGACACATGCACTCCATGCGTTGTTAATATCTCATTAGTGTAAAGTCTCCCCAAATTCTCCATTTTAAAATCTTCACATACTACCATGTGATGGGCATAACCATATCAGTCTATCGACTATTACCCAATGCTATGCATACCCTCATACGTGATCTTGCCAACCTTGTAGTAAAGTCATATTAATAACCACTTCCACGCGGTACTCCATTTGTTACAATAAAGGTCTTTGATGTTTCAACATTCACCTTTAAACAAGTCAAACAATTGCTAACATAGGTAGCAATATCCTTCTCCATACATGGCCACCATACATATCTTTAAGGTCATAGTACGTCTTATCCGCTCCCGAATGTACAAAGTACCTTGATGCATGAGCCTCGTCCGTCATTAATGTTCTTACATCACCTATTAATGGAACCCATAATAAATACATACCTCCACCTTCCTTCCTTTCCATTAGTTGGTCCAGGCCACGCAGCATTTCTGCTGTCGCGTTCTCTACCTTGCCTCTTTGCATGAGTACACAACCTAATCCTTGATTTGACGCGTCGCAGTAAACTACAAACTCTTTGGATCCATCAGGCAATGACAATATTGGTGCATTTCACAAATTTGCCCTTCAACATCTGAAAATCTTTCTCTTATTCCTTAGCCCACTCCTACTTCTTATTTTGTAACCCTAATACTTTGAGAGTATTCGTATTATTATCATTAATAATATTGGAGCTTATTTGTTGAATTGTATGAATTACTGTTTCATTGATAATTCTTCTTAATATTAAAGATTAGATTCCACATAATCTTTAATGCATTCAAACACAGTTTCTACTATTGTAACACCCTCAATTTAGCGTCATGTCAACGGAAGGGTCCAATGGTGTTACGTCATAGCACAATAACTCAAATCATAGAAAACGACTCAAAAAGAGGCGTTTTGAGAAAATTTCATTCATTCGAATAATATAAAGTTTACATCACGGGTCCCAATAAGTTTAACAACATCATACAACGTTTTACAAAACATTTTCAAATGAATAATTATTTAGCGGGCCTTCATATCTCCATCGCCGAATTACCTTCAAGGACCTGAGATAAAACATGCTAAAAGTCAACAATAATGTTGAGTGAATCCATAGAGTTTATATATAAACAATAAAAAAAAATTCCAAACACAAGTATCATTTTTCAATATTCATCGGGATATAACGATGTGGCCAAACAAAGTTATATCGGAGGATTATTATAAGCCTCATGACATCGAACCTTACCATATATTCAATATAATGCCCACTATACACCCTCGCTATGAGTGTATCTTATTCTCTATACAATGCATCCGTGGTGTCATATTCCCGACACATGACGATAGCTAGTCGTCACGGATTGGAGGTGGTAGCCTCCAAATAGTACTATTTCATGTATAAGCGTATGCCTTTTTCCCGGCAATTAACAATTCATGATTTCCGCGGGTCTTTTATCTAGCGAGTTAAGCTAACTTATAATAATCAAGGCTACTAGCATACATTCGGGTCCCTTGTGTTCTATTTTAAAAACAAGCATGTTATCTCCCTCGCGGGTTTATAAAACAATTAAAGTGTAAAAATGCGAGGCTATGAACTCACTTGATAATATCGGAAGAAAGTAACGGCGATAGACGAACTTGGACGTCGGCACGTAATCACCCGGAACCTATACAAAATGTATGGGTCTTAGGTTTTATATCGGTAAAAATTAATAATAACTCCAAAATAGACAAGTATGTATATGTAGGTATGATGATCAAGTTATAATTGGGTAAGTTAAATCACACTTAAGCTTTCTAAGTAAATTTTAAAGTATGACATTTTTACTAGTTTTATTACTTGTTAAATTTCACTAGTTTTAACCCAATTGGTCCAAAAAGCCCAATAGGCCCAATTATAAGCCCATTAAGTAACTTGGCCCATTTTAATAGTCCATGACCAGACCTTAGTACAAATATTAGGCCCAAGTGGGTTGGGCCCAATGCTAAGCCCAATAGGTCTTATAAATATAACTAGTGTATTTGGGCCTAGTGGCCCATTTAAGTCTTATGGCTTATTTTAAGTTTATGTGTATAACTTATATAAATTTTTCGGGTTTTCGAGGTCGATATAAGTTTAAGGTCAGTAGGTCATATGTTTGAAAATCCTAAGAGATGGGTCCTACCATCTCGGGTTTTAATTCGAAAAATTATCGTAATAATTGTAGTGTTTTATAGACGTAAAAATTTTGTGTATATTTTAGGTTTACAAAATTAGGCGTATCTCATAAACCGTAAATGGTATAGATTCAAACTTTATATCCAAAGTTACATATTTAAGTATACATTACAGATTATAAACTATTTTTACATCAAGTTTTAGTTTACATATACTTATATATCATTTTATGTACAAAGGTACACTTACTATACAATGGTCAACTTGATAAAGTTGACTGAAATTTTTAGGTTCACCATTTTTGATGCCATTTTCAAACCATAAGGAATTGGTGGACTATCCAACTAGATTAGATTCTACATAAGTTTAGCTACAACCCATAGTTTTACCTTTTTAGTCAACTCAGTTTACTACTACCACTTTTTGCCACGTCTTTACAGCTGGGTCAGATTAGACATCTTTTGATAAAATGAGCATATCTCACTCAATATTAACTTTCCATTGGGAATCCAACTAGCCCCATTATCACAAGGCATTGATCTACCACTTTTTCAAATAATATCACCCATTTGACCAACCTAATTATTCGAATCTTACTGATCTTTACAGCCTACTTTTTCTAGTGACTTTTATCAATTTTTAATTATCAATCTTGCCATTTTAACCTAGATCTATACACATGCATGCCACTTTTATTACTTGATCATCAAAATACAATACATTACATATACATTTGGAAATAAAAATACAAGAACAATAGAAATAAGTAGGGATTTATACCAACAAAAGTGATGAAAATAATGATTTTACACCCAAACAATGTAGATCTTTTACCCACTTCTTGATCTTTACCCAATATATTTTTGACACCCTTTTTATAACTCCATAGCTCCATAAAAACTCCCATATTTCCAGCCCCAAAAGTGCATAAAATCTTCCTTGAAAACCTTTCTTGAAAACTTCTTTAAATCACCTCCAAAATACAAGAAATGAACTAGGAAATCATCTTTATTTGTGTGCTTAATATTTTGATCTTCAAAGTTTGTGTGGATTTGGTGTTATAGTGGTGAAAAGCCATGAAATTTTGGAGGAGGAGGGAGGTTTTTGATTGTTTCTCTCACTAAAATTTGATAAATGGTAATGTGTGTGAAAATCTTGGTCAAAGTATGGTAAGTGTGTTGAACACTTGTGAGGTTTAACACCAAGGGGGCATGTGTATATTTAGTGGGATGAGTTATAAAACTTGTCCCACATTTTATAAATGCGGTTATTTTCAAAGTTTCGATATTTAAAAAGGTACCGTTTCTAGCCATTTTTCGCAAAATGTAAAAATACCATTAGACACGAAAAATAAAAACGAATGCAATAAAAATATTTCTACGGAAATTTGAACATATAAACGTCGATACGTAACGTAGGGTTCTCCGGTTCTTCATAAACGGTACTCAAATTGCAAACGTAAATCCAAATCTCTTCCCGGTAAATTATGAGTTCATAAACCAATCATAAAAAAAAACAAGAATTATATTTAATACTCGAGAATAAAATAACGATCTCAAATTGATGGATTGTCACAAATGATATCTCTAATGTTTAATCCTCAAGAATTCTTTCTTCCTGAGGAATTATTGCCACTTAAGAATCGAGGTCGTGACCGATCATCCTCCTCTACTTCTGCCCTACCTCAAGCATTTGAGATATGAGAAAGCTCTCGTAAGACAAGTCTAGAACATCACTAGGAGCAAATTGAGGAAATTTTGAATCACCTAGTTGAACTCTCTCTCGACCGCATTGTGCATATGGAAGATAAAATAGAAGGTCTCGGAAATGGTCGGGTGATCATACAACAAGATTTTGATAATCTGGAAGCTGAACTCCAAGATTCTCGTACTCAAATTGCTAAACTTCAGAGAAAGCAAATGGGAAATAACAGCAATATTGCTCTAGTTCGCTTGAGGATTGCTAATCTAAAACAAATCATCGAAGATATCTAGGCTAGTCACCAAGCAGACAAGGAAAGTCTTCTGAATG
>BQNB010138161.1:0-17747 GCA_026074375.1 Tanacetum coccineum | reverse complement strand
TTTAGTAGCAATATAGCTACTGCAATCATCTACCTGGCAACAAACAGTACTTTTAAATTTTCCAAATTAATTTTTGATGCCATGGTAAAGAATTTGGACAACCCACACAAGTTTTTGATGTATCCCAGATTCATATAAATCTTTTTGAACAAACACCAAAGACTTCTTTTTCCCCATACATGAACATATCCTACTCCTATTCTTACACACAAACTGTTTAGCAACATGAAAAGAGCCTCCAAGGGATATTCTGGGGTGATCACTGCATTATCTGACACAATGCTAGTTCAGCATCAGGATGAAGCACCATATATCCATACTACACCTGAATCATCACCATCCAAAATAACATCTTCACCATCCTTATCACCCCAACACACCCCAATCACTGCCCCATCAACCTCACAACCACGTGTTACTGAGGAGGCTGCTTTAATGCCCCCATGAATCACCTCTCCAAAGTGTTCACTCACTTGGACATGATGAGGGTAGTTTATCACTTAAAGAATTGACAGATCTGTGTACCTCTTTATCCAAGAAAGTGGAGAGTTTGGAGTCTAATTTAAAAGAAACCAAACAAACCTACAATGCTGCTCTCACAAATCTTATTAAAAGAGTGAAGAAGTTATAGTAGACTGTGAAGGCAAGCCATGTTAGGAGGAGAGCCAAGGTTGTAATCTCTAATGATAAGGAAGCAGAGGAGGATACTTCCAATTAGGGGAGGAGTTTGATTGAAGAACTGGACTTGGATGCTAGAATTTCTTTGGTACCTACAAGGATTGATAGTGAACTGATGGTTAAATAGTAAGGACTAAAATTAGGGTTTACTTTTTTACTTTGTGACTGTGTTTTTTTAATCGGGTTGGTGGTAAAAGGGGGTGTTTGACTTATGAGGTGGGGTAAGGGATATGTTAATTAATTAGGTTGGTAAAAGGTAGGGGTATGCGAATGGACAAAATTACCCTCGCATGGGTTGCACGTGGGTGGGAACAGATGGAAAGTGTAGCGACGTTACGGCCCACTGACCAAAAGTGGAACGAAACCACCAAAATACAGATGTTCTTTGCAATTTCGAAACTAGACGGACCAAATCTGCAATTTAGCGAAACCACAAGGACCATTTTTGCAATTACCTCTAATTATCAGCACGGTCTTACTTGCTTCAAAGATTCCAGACTGTAATCCATGGCTGCATTAGTACATAAAGATATTATATATTTGTCAAATGAAAGACAAAAACAAAGGATAAATAAATGAGAGTGGACCTTGAAAATTGTCCTTAATCGCAAGAATAGAGCCTCTGTATACTCCACGAAACTTCTGGAAGTTTTGCAATCATTTCTGGGAAGGAAATAGTTGATGCTTGCACTCGAGTCTGAACATATAAGAAAACTATTAAAACTCCTGCCAGCTTTCAAATCAATAAACTGTCCATTTTATGTATCACAAGTGATATTAGGAAACATGGTGAAACATATTAAATGTAACTCATTAGACAAAACATCTTACCTTCATTATATCAGTAGAGTGATTATAGATGTAGACAATACACAAGCAAGGCCACCTGCCAATGCAGATTTTAAAACACATCCGGTATGTACTTCTAAAGGAGGTGCCACTGCTATAACAGTAGCGACTTGAAACCATAAGTTCTTGTAATTTTGATATGAAAGATTAGACACGTGGTAGGTAACACTATATTATTTCTGAAAGCCCACCAACCCCATATATACCCTAATATCGTAGATCTTCTTGAAGCTGATTAGAAGGCAGGAGAACCATAAAGTTCCTAACATGCCCAAAAGAGATAGATTCTTTGGTGTCTAATTTGAGAAAACAAAACATGGAAACAACGTTATCTTCATTCTGAGGAAGTCCTGCATTCTTTAGGCAACCTGCATAAATGAACATTGTCAGGGTACACAAAATTTGACGCAATGTGCAGTCATGTTGTAATTCATCGGTAAAGGTCGTATTCTAACGTGTCACTTTATGCATGTGACGATGTTAAAATCTATTGGTTTTGTGTGATGGTAGTTTCACTAATACTATAGATGCATATAACAGACGATTAAATGAAGTACTCCCCTCAAAATATACAAACGCAAATGCGCTGAGGAAAAGTATCTAACCATAGGTTTCTCTGATTCCGCTCCAAGATAGCCATTTGCCCACTTGAGTTACGAAACCTGTTTTTCCAATAGCAAGTAATATGCCACGTAACCCTGGAAAATATGCAAGATCAGCAACATATACATCGACAAACTTTTAAAAATAGAACTAATGGTTACCTCAATTATGTAGTTTTGCTTCCAATGGTGTATACAACACCCTGCAAAATAATTTATACAACAAAGAACTAAGCACCTAAGCACCTAGGCTGTTTGGATATTCTCTTAAGTAGTCATTGCATATATGTATAAAAATAATAAAGTAATTGCCACATCTAAAAGTCCTAATGCAATGAACCTGTAGAAACTAGAAGGGGGAGGGGGGTTGAATAGTTTTACCGGTTAATTAGCGTTTTAAAAGTTTGCTTATGAAATAGTTTGATTCGAGAACCTCTTTGTTCCTACTCCACTCCCCGAGCACTCCACTCGAGATTTCACTATGTCAACAAGCTCCCTTTAGGCGGTGAAAACCGTTTACACGTCGCTTACTTTCTTTTTCGACACTAAGCTAAATGTCGAGTCCTAATCTTAGCTAGAACCAATCTACCACTTCACAAGATAAACACACTCACAAGATCTACACAATATCCGAATCACACAAATACACAAGATAAATACAATAGAGATTTGGAACTTAGAAGAAGAGAGGAGACATTACTAATAAACACTTTATTTCTTGGCGAATGCGAGTGTTCTTCTCTTGCACTTGATAGAGAGGAAAGATGAGATGAAGAAGATAAGATGAGATCACTTGAAACAAGATCTAAGAATGTTAGTGATTAATATTTTTTGTGAGAGAAATAACTGAAAAATTTCGTGCAAAGAGGAATGATTTTCGGCAAGGAGTGGACCAATATTTATAGACAGGAAAAGCCAACGGTAACTGGTGGCGGTCCCGGCGGTCCCATATATATAAGGGGGCCGCCAGGCCTATAAGGGGGCAGCCACCTAGACTCTGCTCCTATTTTGTATTTTTGTGGGGAATGTTGTATCTGGTGTAGAAGCTTTCGTTTTGGGGGAAAATTTTGAATTTTAAATTTTAAGTTTTTAATAAAACTTTTCTTTTAATTAGAAAATATTTTATAAATGTATTTTTAAGAAAATACTTTTGTAGAATTAAAAGTGAAGTTTAAGAGAAAAATATTTTCTTGATCACTAATCATGCTTAATAATTTTGTTTATCCATACCTTAAGTGATCACTAATCTTTGAAATGAAATTTCACACTTAAAAATTTGTGAACGTTTATTTTTATCGTAAACGTTTTTACATTTTGTTATTATCAAAACAATGAGATGTCAAAAAATATAAATAACGTTTTTAGACATTATTTGTATTAACATGATATTTTGGGAAAAACGTTTTACTAAACATTAAAGATTGAGATTTTGGAATTTTGTCGAAAAGTGTCGAATTGGTAAAAAGTGTTGAAATTAAGGTTTGAAACCTTGGAAAATGTTGTATGAACGTACGGGTCATGTCGAAATTTCGTAAAAAGTTTATACTTAGAAATTTTTCTAAAAACATGATTTTTGATTTTAAATAATAAAATATTATTTAATTATTTTATTTATTTAATAAATTCACTAAAAGACGAAAAATATATTTTTTTCTCGAAACTTCACAAATACGTTTATTATGAGTAAACGTTTTATTTTCAACCCTATTATGATTATTTTTACGGTGAATAAGGTTACCGAATGGACCTATCGAAATATATTTATAATTATTAATTATAAATATTTACTTATATTACTTATCTATTTTCTTTAAATAGTATAAGTATGTATTAGTAAGTAATGAGATTGATATGATTGTTGGGATATGTCGTCAACCATCACACCACTAAATTGTTATGGGTAATTGTACAACGCGTCTAAACTCTATGCATCAAACGTGAAGATTGTTTTGGGAATGAATGATTAAAATGGGACATTAACTGGACTAGGTCGTGTGCGGGCGTCGTTGCATTTGCTTGTGTGATTGAGATTTGGTTGCTAAAGACTTGCTTGAGGTGAGTTCTTGTAGCCCCACTTTTTACTATTTTTCCGTTGTGGAAAAATGATACTCAAATGTGTTTGAAATGTTTTGAATTGAACTGTGTGAAATGTGATTTTGTTTTTGGGACAAGATATGTGCTTATGACTGCTATGTGAATACTATGTGTTGCATGATTGTTTGGATCGGATGAGTACGCCTACCCAGTATTTGTGTGATTATTAGAGCTAATGGGTACGCCTACCCTAGTTTGTGTGTGGTCCTGCCCTAATTTAGTGCTCCAGTTGGTAGGCCATTTAGGTGCGTAAGTGACATATGATGATTGATTAGCGGGGATGCTATGGTTTGTTTGCATATAGATTCACTATCATATTGCATTATTGTCCACTATTGAAATATTGGCACAACTTTTGGGTTTAAGGTCAAACCTACGAGCTCACCAACAGTATTGTTGACGTTTTCGAGTATCATTTTCAGGTGAAGTGAAAGAGGAATAAGTTGGTGATATGTGATGGCAGACTTAGAAGTATCCGGTGTGGATTTCTCTTATGAAGTCTTGCTTGTTTATTTTATTTGGTTTTAGTATTTGGAAGATTTTTGTTTAAGTTTGGATTTGGACCCCTGTGAGGGCTTTTGGATATTGTAAGAGTTTGCGGATTTGATTGTGATTTGAGACATCACTCGAGGTTGTTCGAGGTTGATGGTCTTCGTAACACTTGAAGTTTATGCATTGTAGTTTTCTCTATATTGTATCTTGTGTTACGATTGATCATTATGTTGCGCTCTCGAGTTTCTGCAATTTTCGGGGTGTGACAAAGATTCATCATTTGGATGTTAAAACGGATTTTTTGCATGGTGAACTAAAGGAAGAAGTGTATGTCATTCAACCTGAGGGATTTGAAAAACCCAAAGAGGAGGAAAAATATACAAGCTAGCTAAATCTTTGTATGGCCTAAAGCAAGCTCCAAGGGCATGGAACATAAAGCTTGATAATACTTTAAAAGAGATGGGGTTTCAACAATGCATGCGAGAAAAGGCGGTTTATAAAGCGGTAACTAATGGAGAATTTATTATTGTCGTGGTTATGCAGTTGATTTATTTGTGACCGGGACAAGCTTAGATTGCATAAATGAGTTCAAGAGAAGAATGGTGTCTCAATTTGAAATGTCGGATCTTAGTGAGTTAACGTATTACTTAGGTATTGAAGTCTCACAAGGAAAGGATTGCGTGGAAATCAAGCAAGAGAGATATACAAGGAAGATCTTGAAAGAAGCTGGTATCGAAGATTGCAATGCAACTTTATATCCAATGGAGAAGGATCTTAAGTTGTCAAAAGCTGAGGATGAAGTTGAAGCTACCCATTATCAAAAAGTGGTGGGTTGCTTACGTTACCTCTTGCACACTCGTTCAAATTTGACTTACTCAGTTGGTATGGTTAGTCGATATATGCAAAGTCCAAGAGAATTACAAGCTCGTGCTATCAAGCAAATCCTATGCTATGTTAAAGGTACAACTTCGTTTGGTATTAAATACAATCATAGTAATGACATGAAATTGATAGGATATAGTGATAGTAGTCATAATGTTGACATTGATGATGGACGAAGCACTACTGGACATGTTTTCTACCTTGGTGCATCACCTATTACATCGATGCTTACAAAAGCAAACTACCGTGGCATTATTTTCATGTGAAGTTGAGTTTATGGCGGGGCTACTACAGCTGTGTGTCAAGCAATTTGGCTTAGGGAGTTATTGGCGGAAGTGACAGGATTAGAAAGACAAAAAGTGATAATATGAGTTGATAATAAATCTGCAATTGCATTATCAAAGAACCTGGTCTTTCATGGAAGGAGTAAACACATCCACACTTGATATCACTTCATCCGTGAGTGTGTGTAGAATGAGCAGGTGATAGTTGAGCATGTATCCGGAGAGAACCAAAGGGCAGACCCGTTAACGAAGGCCTTGGCGCGCATAAGATTCGAGGATATGAGATCGTTACTTGGTGTGCAAGAGTTTACCATCTTCGAATCAGAAATTCAGGGGGTGATTGTTGGCGAATTTCTCTTTTTTTTTGAACGGCTGTTGGCGAATTTCTAATATTTTGGATATGGCTTATGCGTGCTGCAAGAAGTCATAGTTGGAGTGCAAGTCCAACTAGTCTAAAGTATTCCTAATCTATTAGTATTTATCTATTTAGAATAGGTTTAATGTAATCTCTACTACTTTATAAAGCATTTAGCCTATTCTAATAATAGAAGTCTTAAAATTTTTAAGTAAAAAACATTTCTTCGTTGGGAAATATTTATGTTACATATGCAAAAAAGTTAATACACAATAAATAGAATTATAACATATGCTTATTAAATGAAATTAATAGATACCAATCAATAAAATTGTTACAACTTATTTTAATCAATGTGATTTAATAGCTAATTAAAAAGAACTGTAACAACCCTATTTAAAAAAATAACTGTAACAACCCACTAATATTAATAGCCCAATATAAAAAATACTGTAACCTCAATTCATATATAAAGATAATAAAACACACTCGTAAATTCATCCCATCTCAACCACCCCCGACCATCCCGACCACCGCACACACCGGACCTATTGTTTATTTGGATACGAAATAGTTTGTATTACTATTGCTTATTGTTATTTTAATAAAAAGTTGTCATTCGTTCGTAAAGTTATTCGTAAAAAAACGTATAGCTGAAACATATTTTCTCGCTACAAAATTAGTCATCGGGTACCCGCCGCCGCATTACGCGGGTACCCTGCTAGTCCTAGTTATAGTCTAACGTGTATATGTTAGTCTAAATATATACACCATGAAGGGTAGAGATTCATATTGTACCGAATTGAACTTCTGAATAATAAATTCTGCGTGTTTAGGCAGTGGTGTTCTTGTTTTTCTGTTTTCAAGTCGTGTTCTTCTTGTTCTGCTTTGTGTTGCGTGTCTCTGATTCACCATCATCGGAGTGGGTATACAAGTACTTATGAGTTTAATAAATAAGAAAAGTACTATTTGGTGAAAAGTTGCAAACTTAATCTCATAGAGAAAAGTGTGAATCCGAAAGCAAACTTGTTTAAAATGAAACCCCAGTTGGATTTATCAGTGAAATTATGCACTACTATATGTTATTTTAATGAGATCATAGTGCATGAATCACAAGAACAAAAATAGAAAATGACATAAAATGAAAAACATCCAGAGAAGTTACTTATCAAGTAGCTTCATCAGCAATTATATCGTTTAGAAAGCAGTCTAATTAACGTAACTATGGGTAAACTTCGATGAGAGACCTTAATCCCAAAATCTGGGTGATTTTGTAATCACTAAAGCCGGCATCAAGAAATAGCTTTGCCCAATCCTTTTCATTTCGCTCTCTTCCCGTCACCAATGCCATCATAAGCATATCAAAGAAAAGCTGTGTTTTGAGAGATTCATCATCACCCCCTTCGTTATTTTTCACAACCATGTCGATGATGATCAGTTTTCCTCCATTTTCTTTGCTTGGAATTGCCTCTTTGCATCGCTTTAATATCTTTAAGCATTCCTCATCATTCCAATCATGTAGTATCCACTGTGTATGAAGATGAAAGTTAAATATATTATTTCGTACGTATGTAGTGGTCTATTTATAACTTTTTAGTAAGTTAAACTCGATGGTTCTTCTTGTTTAAGCCACATCCTTGGATAGTCATTACGGGTTATAGTAAAACGATCATTTAATTCAGAATAAGAGAACTATTAAAAAAAATTTAAATAAGAACATTATACCTTTACGAAAACTGCATCAGCTTTGGGAATGGCTTGGAACATGTCTCCACCAATATAGCTCAAATTCTTAGTTCCTACCAAACCATTGACAACGTGTGGAAGATCGAAACTAATGCAACTAAGTTTTGGAAAAGCGTTGGCAATGGCTTTAGCGACCGTCCCAGTACCACCTCCAACATCAACAATAGAATTTAACCCTTCAAAAGCACTACCACAATGCTTAAGAATGACACTTGTAACAAGTCTTGCATCACTAGCCATGGCTTCATTGAAGAAATGATTAAGCTTTGGCTCATGGCCTGCAAGATCCCAAATCATCTTCCCGTGAGCTGTGTGAAAAGGGGTGACATCGTTGTTTTGGAACCATTTGCTCATGTGTTGCCATGGATCCATCAATATTGGATCTAACATGGCTAGTAAAAAAGGTCTAATGCTTAATGGCTCTTCCTTTAGAAGAAAGCGAGAAGCAGGAGCTAGCAAATAGCCTTCGCTTTCTTCCTCATTGTCATCTCCAATTGTCGATACTTTTTGTTTCACAAAGAAGCCAGAGTGGACAAGTATACGCATAAGTCGAAAGACAAAATGGGATCTTTCCTTGTTAATGGAAAGGGCTTGTACTAACTCCGAGAGCAACATTGGTGCGCCATGGCGTTCAATGATATCGGGTATTTGTAGCTGGATTGCACATTTGAGGGACATGGAGTTTATGAAGCTGAAAATGTGGTTCCATATGTGAGTTTGAGAATGTAACAAGTCAATAGATTGCTCACCACTTTGCAATGCCATCTTTTTTTCTTGTCTTTCCTTCTTGTTAGTATATGTAAAGATAGTTTGGCATGGTTTGGTCTAATAGACCTTCCCTACTTATAGGCATATTCACAAAACGAAAATACACTATGTACTGGCGTGTTTAACTCATTATACTCTACGAATTCGTAAACAGCTCATTATACACTATGAAACCGTCAATAACCACTTACCTAGTTACGTGGAATTTTGTTTTCGTTTTCTTTTATTTTATTCCTGCCATGTCACTATTTCATAATGGAGTATAATGAGTTATAAATGTGAGTACATAGGGTATTTATGACTTTTACCTTAAAAAATAAATAAACCCTCTTTTCTTTTGTATTTTTGACACAAAAAAAATAAACCACACCCTCACCCAACTCACTAAAAATTCTTTTTTTTTATAAAAAAATTTAAACTTCGAAATTTTTATAAAAATTCTTTTTTATATACTTCGAAATAAAAAAAAAATTATAAAATTTTTTATACTTCGAAAATTTTTTATAAAATTTTATAAACTTCGAAAAATTTTATACTCCTAAATAAAAAAATTTATACTTCTTTTTTTTATACTTCGAAATAAAAATAAAATTTCGAAGAATAATTTTTTTTTCGAAATAAAGTATTTTATACTTCGAAATAAAAATAAAATTTCGAAGTATAAATTTTTTATTTCGAAGTATAAAATTTTATTTTATAAAAATTAAAAAAAAATCTTCGAAGTATTTATAATTCGAAAAAAATATACTTCGAAGTATAAAACTTTTATAAAACTTTTCGAAGTATAAATATTTTTTTTGAATATTTTTTTAAAATATTTTTTTAAAATATTTTTTTATATATATATTTTTTTAAAAATTACACATCACCATGTACAAAGATTACACATCACCAGCTGGCAAAAAAGTCAACGGTAAAACAAAGATTACCGGTTAAAAAGAAAAAGGGTACAAGTATCAGGTAAAAAAGCTGACGTGGCATACTGTGTAATGAACCATTTAAAAATTGGTAGAGTATAATGAGTTAAACACGCCAGTACATGGAATATTTATGGCTTTTATTGGGTAAAAGCCATAAATACTCTATGTACTGGCGTGTTTTTTTTTTTGAACGGCAATTTTATTAAACACTAGCAAGGAGCTAGATCAACAACAAACAATATAAGGGTTTTTAAGCCAATCGTCCCATTTGATCGATGCTTTACATCGATATTTAAACCAATAAAAAGAGCTAGAGACTAAATTATCAAAGATCAAGACCTTTTCTGGAATCTTCGTATCAAATAAAATCTTATTCCGAAAATTCCACATAACCCACCACAAGCCGTAATAGATCCCTTCGATAATAACTTTGATGTTTGATCGAATCCGGGTAGACACGAGCCAAGAACGCCATCTCATATGATTAACCTCCATATACTCCACATTCCACATGAAGAAATCTTTGCTCATAAACCTGTCTAAAACATTGAATTGAAAGAAAACTTGACTTGTCGTTTCGACACCCATTATACAAAAAAAATTTTTTTTGGGACATCAATAGAATCATATCCTGCCGCCCGACGAGATATGTTAAAACGAGTAGGAAGAGCATTAGATTTAACTTTCCAAGCCAGAATATTAACCTTGATAGGCACGGATTTGACCCACCTTGTCGACAAACTCTCCTCCTGGAACCGGTTGTCGTCTAACGTCTTGCGAATCGAAGCAACCGAAAATGAGCCATCATTCTCCAGCGACCATATGTACCTGTCAACACGAGGCACCAACGAGATTGTTTTCATGATCTCCGCCATAGAATCAAACTGTGTTCTGTTCAATACCACTCTTACTAGAATTTCTTTGAAGGTAGTAACTAAGCTTGGAGCCTTTAACTTTGAAACTCACCCTGGAAATATTTTTGTCAAGTTCCAAGGCATAAACACGAGGAAACAACCTCTTTAACACTCCACCTTCGTACCATTTATCAAGCCAAAAACGAGAATCCTCACCATTTCCCAGCTTTAATTTGATAAAATCGTGAATATTTATTCCTTGTGCTTGTATCACATTCACCTCCTGCGATTGTGTCAACATGGTCCGAGCAAGCCGAAGCACCAACTTTATCTAAACTCCCGTCCTCCCCATATAAAGCCTTTATCACTTTGGTCCATAACGAATCTTTTTGAGAATAAAACCGCCACAACCACTTGAACAACAACCCTCTATTGAGAGCAAATAAACTAGAAACCCCTAAGCCACCTTTCTCTTTTGAAGTTAAAACTTTGTTCCACTTAAACCAAGTTGCTTTATTACTCTTATGCTCATGACCGTTGAAGAAACGACTACGAATAACTTCAAGTGAATTAAGAATACTCGAGGGGACTTTAAAAATGGACATATGAAAGATTGGCATAGAGCCTAAAACAGACTTGAGAAGTGTGAATCTTCCTCAAATAGAAAGGTTTTCAATTCATCTTGATAGCCGAGACAGGACCTTTTCTACTCCACTTCATTCAAAGCATGTTTTCTTATGCTTGTTCTCCACTATTTCGTAACAAGTAAGTGAAGGGAGTTTAAGAACTAAGGACTTCCAAGTTTAGTAGCCGCAATTTTAACCTTCGCATCTTCCACATTCCACACCAGTAATCTTACTTTTACTCATATTAACTACGAATACCAGAAGCCCGGAAAAAAATTCAAAGAACTCGGACTAGAGTATCAAATAATAAGCTTCTTCCATTGACCAATAAAAAAAATAGCGTCATCCGCATTAAAACAAATGGAGAAAAGATTCACGTGGAGTCAAATTAATTCATTAATTAATCCGCATCAACCACCGTTGAAAAGAAATGTGACAAGTTTCCATAACAGAATAAAATGGAAAGGGGATAAAGGGTCACCTTTTTAAGAACTCGAAAGATATTGAAATTCCTTCGTTGGTATCCCGTTGATAAGAATCGACCCTAGACGATCTAAGACAACTCTGAATCCAATTTCTCCATTTCACACCAAAACCAAACTTATCTAACACATCGTCTAAGAAATCCCATCGAACAGAGTCATACGCTTTCTCGAAATCAACCTTAAAAATGAGCGCATGTTTCCTCTTTTTTCGACACCATTTGAAGGACCTGTAAGAATAAAAGGGACCATCAAAATTTGTCATATCCGCCTACCAAAAGCAGATTGAACCTCATTAATGAGGTTACTTAAGACACCAACTAATCGATTAGCTAAAAGTTTGGCAATAATCTTGTATAGACTTCCAATTAGACTTATCGGACGGAAGTCTTTAACCATGTTTGCATCAATGATTTTAGGGATCAAGGCAATAAAATTTGAATTACAACCTTTTGGATCTATCACCATTAATAAGAATGTACTCCACATGCCCAAACACGTATCTTCAATCATAGACCAGAAATGACGGTAAATGTAAAGGAGAATCCATCTGGACCCGGAGATTTTTAACACCGCAATCCCACACCGCTCGCTTGAACTCTTTGTAGTTTTATCTTGTTCCAGATCCTCTTTTTGTTCAGTAGTAAGTGTATTAGTAAAATTGAAGTTCCAAGCAAGCACGATTTAAAAGTGGGTTTATCAAACCTGCTCGAAAAGGCTTAAAATTCGTCTTTCCTGACCGGATCATCATCCACAACCATTTGCCATGACACCTCGCAATCTGAGATTGGCTGCGCTTCTTGTTTATGAATACCGTGGGAAGAATTTTCACGTTCTATCACCCTCAATAGCCCATTTGATCTTGGCTTTTGAGAATATTTCGAAGCTTAATTTTTTTGAACCTGGGTGAATCTTATTAAGGATTCCAATCTATTCTGAAATACTGCACTAGAAACCCATTACCCTTGTCGATCAACTCATCAAACAAAGTCTCAGCTCCTCTTTTAGGAAATTGTCCGTATCACTTCTCGGAATTTGCTCTTATGTATAGACATGCCAACACGTATGCGATCTTTTAAGGAATTGTTAATTTACCCATAAAAATACGATTGCTTTATTCTTATTGCCAGGAGCTGCTTCCAGGATTTCTCCTGGACCATTTTATCAAAATCCGTCCTTTAACCAGTATTTATAGAAATCGAAAAGGAATAGGGCCATAGCTCGAACGATGTTTCACGTAAAAGAATAGGCAGATGATCCGAATAATAACGCTCCATGGTTATAGCAGGAATATTGGGACATGAGGTCAAAAGATTTTCAGAAAACGAAAAATCGATCCAATTTGCTCATTTTCGGAAGCTGATCTATGACACCAAGTCGAAAGCACTTCCTCCTATGAAACTTCCTCCATCCCCGCGTTTATAAAAGAAGGTATTAATATTTTATCCGCTTCTGAACATTATCATGTTAGAACCGAATCTATCCGATTTAAATCTCCCTCATTAAAATCGCCCATCATGACAATTTTCCATCCCAAGAATTTGAAATATTGAGCATATATTCCATCAGATATGTTTTTCTTTTAGCGTCTTGAGGGCAAAATCGACCACTATCAAAAGATCAATACCAGATTTAGCCACACTCCTCTATTAATGACAAATTTATCTGTCTCGTAAAAACTATTTCTCCGAAAAGAATTTGTGATCCCAAATTCAACAAAATTCTCCAGAATAACCAACGGAATCACTTTGAAAACATATTCAATATTGAATTACCCCAACATGATCTCGCAGTATTCAAGTCAATAGTCCCCATTTTAGTTTCCTGCAAAACCAATAAATTCACTTTATTTTTTATTCACAATCTTAACCCAATCTTTTTTTGCTTTTGGGCGAGGCCTTGAACATTTAAAAGGACAAAAAAATCATCTGCATACCAAAACTCTCCTTGGGATTCGATTATATCGTTAATATCTTTAATGCACCCTTCCATGTTATACCCCATTGTTTGTCTTACCTTTACCACTTCCTCCATAAAATTTAAAATGGACCCACCTGATCGCAGTAATTTAGAACGATCCAAATCAGTTGGTTTCAATCATGTTATTAACGAATTTCGATTCTTTATTTCCTATGTTCTTTATTCACAAATGAGTTACATAATTTTCCTTTTCTGTATATACCTTCTCTGCGATATCCCCCATAGCATTACCTTCGAACTGATCTACTTCCGGAGTGAAGCCCGGTGGGAGTGTGTAGCTGTGTTCTTCTCATTCACCTTGTTCTCCATGTTAGTTTTGTTTTTTTTGCAATAGAGAATATATACCAAAAGGTTCTCTTGGAATTATTAACCTTCTCGCACTAGGTACTCCAAAATTCAGATTTCCTGCACCCTTTTCCTCTTCACTTATCTTCGAATATATTGTTCTCTCCTGTGCTTCAGGTTTACTCATCAAATTGCACTCATCGGATACGTCATTTCGTACTCTTCATCATTGAATTCAGGTATCCATCCTGGAATTCAATAGCTCTAACCCATGAATCTTTTTCCCCGGAAATTTACTTAAAACTCTCATGAATATTTTGCCGTACCTTAGTAAATACACAAAACCTTGGAATGATAATTCAGCTCATCTTAATCAACGTCCACTGAGGATCACCCCATGTGAAGCGATTCTAAGTAAACGTCTTGACTGTCCAAAGTTTAAATGGGACCACCAACCAACTTCCACCCAAAAGAGTCTTTCCATCTGGAACACACTCGTACATTGGCAGAGTAGAAACCGAAAAACCACGACCCGCATCAGCATTTTTGCGAATAGTTTCCTTAGCCTGGAAGATTCAAATTCCTATAGTTACCCAAAGTTCTCCAAGTAGCTTAAATTCTTCAAATTATCGAAACCCTCGTTACATAGAAACATTTTTAAATTAGCTAAGGACGCATCTCTTTATCCATTCCCATCTAGGACATAGAAAGATCTTTTTTGTTTAAACATATCCGTCAAGGACAAATCGAAGGAACGGATTACGTCTCAGATTCTTATTTTTTTTCTTTACCACCGGCACAAATGACTTACCATTACCAAAACTTCCGGCATTGGCTAGAAGTCAAAACTAATGTCTGATATTCTCGCCATTTTCCGTCCTCCCTTCTTTACCTCTTTTCGTCTTATTTTCTCTCTTAAATCTAGCAAGATTTGCCATTAATTTGAAACGACCAATCCACACCGTGCACAGATTGTTCACCAATCTCTCCTCGTTAAACACATTAATGAATTTCACAAATCCGAATCTCTTACCACTTTTCGATCTTTTGTTCGGAATAAACGAATCCACAACATGACCATATTGTTTGCAATGTAGAAATAAATCTTTAGCCGAACATGATTCTGGGAAATTTGTAACAAAAACAGACACGGAAATCTTATCAACATCTTCTACTTTCGAACGAAACCCACCCATCTCTTAATAATTTGGATTGAAGGGAGATCTATGGACAATGAGTGAGGCTTATGAATGAATGTAAAGGGATAAACAGAATTGGAAAACGGAAAAATAAAAACAATGATTCGAACCAAAACGATTAATGTCCTACCTATGATGTCCCACTTTTGTTGTCCCGTCTCTGGTGTCCCACCACAAGGATGTACCACCTATGACGTCCCAACTATAATGTCCCATCTCTGGTATACCATTCGAATCATCTTGATTACGAAATCAAAATTAGGGTATTTTTTTTTTTTTGAATTAATGAGGTACAGGGAATTGAAAAAATGAATGAAAATTGGGATTATCACCACTTTGCAATGCCATCTTTTTTTCTTGTCTTTCCTTCTTGTTAGTATATGTAAAGATAGTTTGGCATGGTTTGGTCGAATAGACCTTCCCTACTTATAGGCATATTCAGAAAACGAAAAATAATTAAAAAATGTCAAATAAACATCACGTGCAAATTAAATAATTGTTGGGGTCCAACTTATCTCATTCACTTATTTTAAGAAAGGCCATACATATTAATTGCATGTTTTTCTCATAGACGTGAGTCATGTGCTCACTGACACTAGGGCCCGTTTGGTATGGGGGGACCATGCCAAAGATTTGGATTTTTACTTATTTTAGTTGTTTGGTTCACTGATTAGGTTAATGTGGCCCCACAAAAACCCAAATATGAGGGTTTATAGAAAAGCAGGCTATGTAGCCACCTTTATAAAAAAATAAGTCTTTTTCCCTGACAAACGTGACGTGGAGAGCATATGGCCTTGTGTATGATTTTTTTTTTACTTTTTATGTTTTAAAATAATATATTTATTTATTAAATAACTATTTATATTTTAAATATATATTTTTTTTCTCACTCATATTAAATCCAAATCCAATTTTAAATCCAAATCCAAATCTTAATTCTAAACCCACCTACAAACCAAACGGGCCCTAAATATTTGCTTAGATACAATTTGTGGGGTCGTTATATATTTATCCACCTTCACATCTCTTAAAGAAACTTTTTTTAGGAAAATTTACTTTTAGATATGGATTATTTTTCAAGGTGAAATTCTATTAACACGTTATTCACATGATACTAAATGTTTAAAGGTGACTTGCTTTTACACGTACCATCGATATCAGTTTTTGACATATGATCACCCAATCCAACCTTTCACATGCGGTTATCCCAATTGACGAACCAATTATTACAAACAAACAGATCATAAACTTGGCCATATCAATTCTAGAAGTCACATCCGTCACATAGTAACGCCTAACTAACAGTGCAACAGCCATAAGCATGAAGATAAAAAGAGTACTAAACGATAACACACTTGACAAAACATCAAGGCTTGAGAATAATGCAACAATGCAACTAATCGGTTTTGGGATGGACTAATGCAAACCACGGTGGGATCATTTGGGCACGGGCTATTTTAGTTGTGTAACGAGCTTGACCCATCGACCCAATCAACATAAAAGCCTGTTTAGTAGTGACTTTTTTTTAAGCAATTATAAAGTTGTAAGTTTTTTTTTTACAATTTTTTTTAAATAAAAGGCAAATGGTACAAAAATGTACTCAACTTAGAGTCTCTTTCCAATCAATGTACTCTACTTTTTCTTTTGCACATAAATGATGCCAACTTTTTTTTAGCCGATTATGGTTTTTTTGTCACCTCGTTAAAAAACTAACGACCATTTCGTTACTTCTCTGAATCTTTTATGAAATTTGAGGGGTACTTTGTCATTAGTTTCGTGATTCTTAAACCCCTTTCACACTAACACTAACAGGTTGTAGCATTGCAAAAATAGAAAATAAAAATCAGATCCAATTGCTTAATTAACATTTTGATTATACATTTTCTTCATTTCATGGCGAGCATACTGAGCAACCAAATACAAAGCTGATGCATGTAAAAAAAGAGCTATTAGATGAAATACCGTATAACTTTTGAGCTTAATGAGCTGAGATTTATATACCCAGTGAAGGCAAACAAACGAAGAAGAGCTAAACCAGATGAAAATCAAGCCTAGGCATTAGAAAGATACTCATAAGTATATACATCCAGTTCGCTACAATAAGTGTAAAACAGAAACATAAGACCAATCTTATTCGTTATTTAATAAGAGCTACTATGAATCTATGATAAACTAAAAGGTTTAAGAATATATTATCACTAAACATAATACTGTATACGACTTTTACAAACAGGATTGTTTGAATTGCTGAATAATGGACGGTCCCCATTATCAGCCAAAACAACAATAAAAAATTAAAAGACATACAAATCAAAAACAATTATCTACATCAGTTAGAATTCTAATCCAAATATTCTACAACAAGCTATACCAATGTCAAGCACCTCTAATCGACTAGAAATCCTCCAAAATTCGGATAGATTACAATCTTTAACCTTTTGATCAGCACATGCTACAATATCATACACATAAGCAACAAACACACAAAGTGTTAGTCAATGTAATTTATGATTCTCAAAGTTTCTAGTCAAAGTAATTTATTATAGTCAAAGTTATTAGTCAAGTCATTTATGTTAGTCAAATTCATTTAATATGGATTCTAGAATACTCTATATACTCCTATATATTGTATCATTGTTATGAGAAATGCA
>BQNB010138160.1:0-11441 GCA_026074375.1 Tanacetum coccineum | reverse complement strand
TTTTTTCTACAAAGAACAAACTCTGAAACAATTTCAAACTGATGACACAAAAGTATGTAATGAGTATGATGGGTGCACTCACTTACTTCTTTGGTTTTCAAATAAAACAATCAGACAAAGGTATTTTAATTAACTAAGAAAAATATGTCAGGGACTTGCTGAAGAAATATGATATTTCTGAATCCACGTTAGTGAAAACTCTTATGGTACGTCCAAAAAACTTAGGTCCTGATTTGACTGTAAAACTAGTCAATGAAAAATAGTATAGAGGTATGATAGGGTCACTCATGAATCTTATAACCACCAGACCTCAGTACTCAACTTGCCTCTATGCAAGATACCAAGAAAGTACAAGAGATTCACACTTTGTTGTTGTAAACAGAATATTCAGGTACCTCAAAAGTACACCAAGTCTTGGTTTGTGGTATCTAAAATTTTCAAGCATTGATCTAAAAGGATACTCAGACACAAACTAATATGAATGCTATGTGGATAGAAAAACTACTTTAGGGGATTTTCAGTTGCTTGGCGGACAACTTATGTGCTGGAGTGCTAAAAACAATAATCATTTTTCATGTCATGAGTTGAAGCTGAATATGTGGTTGTTGTTGGACGTTGTGCCAATATACTATGGATGAAAAGCTCACTCAGAGACTATGACATAGTATATGAGAAGGTACTCATATTTTTTGATAACACAAGTGCTACTACAATATCAAATAATCTTGTCCTTCACTCAAGAACAAAATACAATGATATAAGATATCATTTTATCAGGAACACATCATGAAGGCGGATATCGAACTTCAATTCATTCCTACCGAATACCAACTCTTTGACATATTCACCAAACCACTAGACGACCCAACCTTCAATAGGTTGATCTCAGAACTATGAGACATTGAACACAAAACTATTTAGTAACAAAACTTATGACCCTGAAAAAATAAAGATAATTTCATGAAAAAGAAACCTATTTTTAATCGAAAGAAATTTACTTTATCACTAAAAACCATATCTTTGTCACGACATACTTACAACTGTAAAATAGTGAAAAGATATGTGAAATAGTGCAAGTAAGCATATTATCTATAAAAGTGCATTTTGCATTAAATATGGATGGAAAAAGTTTCAAAACCGCATTGAATTCTATTTTGCATTCCATGAATGATCAAAATTCTTTATAATCCTTTCCCATTCCACTTTTACAACACTTTAACAATACCAAAAACACACACATATCATCAAACACCTTGCAAACACTCTCAAAAATAAAATATCATAAAAACATCAATGTAATCATCATCAAAATCAACCCAACCAGAAACATTATCCACCATTCACCCACAACAGCCGCAAGAAGAACATCCTTAGAAAGAACAGCCTCAATCACCAAAGGATGAACTAAAAAAGGTAGGCCAAATGAAACACGCCCTCAAACAAAAGAATTGAAACCCAAAAACTTTGTTTCAACCTAAACCCATCGATGTAATGACTTTTACTAAAGATTGTTGGCTTCAAAAAACCTTCACCCTAAAACCATCATATCAATATACAACCTACTTGAAAGAATTTTGGCACCTAACCATTGTGTCTGATTTTAACATTATAAAGTTAACCATTAGAAATGGCGGTGTTAAGGTCGAATTTGGTCCCTCATATTTTTGAGATTCTAGTGGAGCCATATACCTCAAACCCCCTCAAAAATCCACACCAAACCTGAAAACTAGGGGCAAAGCAATTCTTTACCACCATTGGGTACACTGACCCCAAACTAAACCCATAGGGCAATGAGGAACTCATTGGAACCCTTAGATTAAATTGCGTTACACCCAAATGGAAACTTTTGATGGGTCAAATCATTCAATACCTCAGAGGATCCATTGAAGGATTTGACCAAATCAATGCTACATAATAGATGATCATGTACGAGTTAGTCACTAGGACCCAACTCAACTTTGGGGGGATCATCTTTGATGATCTAGTCAAGAAGCTGAAAAAGAAAACCATGGGTGAGGTGCTGAACTACACAAGGTTTATCTCCTTAGCCATAGAATACAATTTGGGCCCTCAATACTGTACAAGTGATTCAAGAATCATTGAAACTCTAACTTTCATCAATAAAAATTTCACCCCCACTTTTCCCATCCCTGAAGAACCTTCCTTCACACCTTACATGTTGGCAGTTTGTGCATCAGACATCACCAATGAGAATCAAGATCCTTCCAGCATTCCTTAAGTAGAGGATGTTTTCACTGAAGACATAAGTTTTGGAGCTAAATCTGGGAAAATAAATATAAAAATACAAAGATGTGATAAACTCATCTCTCAGTCATTCAAGACAATCAAGAAGGAAACAACGAGTACATCTCTCACAAAAGTGTCTAGTGAAGTTCCCTAAGTCCAAAATAAACAACAAAGAATGGCGTCCCTATTGGTCGAGGACCATAAACAGCCAAGCCATCCTCTAGTGACCTCCCTAAGGATACTAGAATGCATAAAAAGGCACAACAAGCAACAAGTTGCCAAAATTCTTTAAGGACCATTGGTGAAGCAAAAGACCACATGCGTCTCAGTAGTATTGTGTCTGTAGTAGTGTTGTATCTGCATTACCATTAGGTCAGCCAATCCCTTATACCTCCATCGTTGTACACTTAAATTTGCATCAAGAAATGAAGCTTCAACAAGAGTCATCACTAAATCCAACCTTAACAAACGCGGTCCCAATGAACCGTTGATTCAACAACAAGTTAATGAAGTGGGGTCCAAATCATTATCACATCATTCATGCTCTAAAGACCTATCAGGTGAAACCCAATCTAATAGAGAGGAGCTTAACACACACACACACACACAAAAGTTATCCATTCTTCCTCTCAGCATTAAAGAGAAGATTCATGCGTCATGCTTCAAGAATGATGAACCAATAATCTTTGACATTGAAGATAATGATGATGTAACTCTTAAGTCTCCAGCTCAAAAGTCATTAACTAAACGACTACATGAAAAATCTTCTCCATAACCACCATCTCCCAAGACTGAGCATATAAGAGAGTGTTCAAACCAAATTCTCATTCTTCAGCTCAAGTTCAAAAGCTAAAGGTTGAAAAATAATATGATGAACAAGAAGTTGCAACCCTACAACCTCACCAACATACTTTCCAGTCTCCCAATATTCTTCCTTACTACTTAAGGCTCTTCAAAAATTAGTAAGGAGTGAAAAGTAAAACTCAAAGCTACTCGTTAACCTCAAGAATATGCCATGCGAACTCAAGGATGTCACCCGTTAAGTGAATGACCTATCTAAACATCTCAAAGGTCTTGAAATAAAGCTTCTAACTAAGCTCTAGGAGATCCCATCTAGCATCATAGATCTCACTAACAATGCTGCCATAAAATAGTTGACTCCGTCTCTAGTGATTATAGAGAAAAAAGAAAAACCCTAATCGTATAACTTACATTACTCTTTCCTAAACGATTTAGTGATCTTAATTAATTTGTTTGAACAATCATACCTATGTTGTAACTCTCTTAATCCATAGGCATGATTCATTTTTATAGATCTAATTAGGGTTCTCTGTTTGTGATTTAGGTTTTGTATTATTAATGATTTAGGGTTTATTCTTTTTCTATCTGTTCTTACTGTAATCCCTTAATGATTTAGGGTTTGTTTCTAATTGTTTTCTCTTTTCTGTATCTCGTTGTTTGTTGTACTGTTGTAAACGATCCAAAAACCCTAGTATTAGGGTTTTGTGTGTCGTGCTCATGTATCATAGTGCTTTATGGTTTGATTGTTTTTGGATATTAGATGTTGGTTTGTTATTGTGTGTTTGGTAGGTTGATTGGTATTCAGATCTGTGTATGGTTTGTGTGTATTGACTATGGAGAGAGGTTTCTTAGGTTCAAGAGGGAGAGGGAGAGGTGTTAATAAGAAGCAAGGTACGTGTGCTACTAGTTCATCTAAGGAAAATAAATGTGTGAAAGGTACTACAACTAATGTGGCTAACTTAGGCAATGGTGTTGATTAGAATACACAACCTGATCATAGTACTAATTCTGTTAAAGTAAACATGAGGAATGACATGACCTATGATGTCCCTACTATTGTTCAATTTAGCTCTACTGCTAGTCCGAGTATTCCTACTGCTACTATGACTGATCCTGATGACGTTCAATCAGGTATACCTGACGTGAAAAATACAAGGCCGAATACTACTAGTGCGAGTGTTGTTGAAAAAGGGTCAGAGTTGATTTTGTTATGCTAATAAACTCAACCCTTCGGTTTTGACTAAGGTTGATCTTTAGAAAATGGAAGCAAATGTGCCTAATGACGCTAATTGTTACTTTTGGTTTCTGTTGGCGTCGGTTCATGTGGTAAATGATAGAATAAAAATTTTTCTTTATGGTTACTTTATTTGCAAAAGGCTTGCATTTCCCGTTGTGGAATGGTTTGTGCATAACAATTGGGAAAAATACAGGTTAACGGAAGTAACGATGCTGAAAGGTTCCTTCTTCTTTAGGTTCTCATCTTTAGAGGGTGTTGACTCGGTGCTTCGTGATGATCCATGGATGATTGGTAGAATCTCTATTTTTCTTAATAAATGGTCCCCCTTCGTGAGCCTTCTTAAAGAAGTATTGTCTCATGTTTAAGTTTGGGTGAAACTCTATGATGTCCCGTTGGTTGCTTACACATCGAGTGGATTAAGCTTGATTGCTACGAAAAATGGTACCTCAATGATGTTAGACTCATATACAAACTCCATGTGTTTGGATTGATTGAGATTAATGCTTGTAATGATTTTAGTGATACTCTGGTTATGGTTATTCCTAATCTTGAAGAACTGGATATAACAAATAAACTATTCGTATTAAATACAAGTGGAAACCTCCTCGTTATGGTATATGCTTGTTATTTGGTTAATTAATTGATGATTGGCCAAAATCTCCTAAACGACTGGTGAATAGTATAGATAAAGGCAAGGGTCAAACATCAGGGGGCTGATGATGAAGATTTTATTGAAGTGAAAAAGATGAAATCAAGTGGTAATAATGGAGGTGCCAAAAAATTCAAAGTAGTTTTGGTAAAGCCAAAAACTCAGTATCGCCCTAAAGCTAAGCAATCGACTACATGGACGAGTAACTCTCCAAAGACGACTCCTTTTGTTGGTACGAATAAGGCTTCAACATCAATTTCCAATAAAGAGTCACCAAGCAATAAATGTAGTTTTTTTTAGTAACTCGTTTGAAGCTTTAAATTTTGATAATTCGATTTATGAGGAAGTAGCAGCGGGTAGTAAGGCTCTACTTCAGGTACGCAAGAGGAAGGACATAGTTCTACCCCTATCGTAGAAAAGATTAATGTTTTAGAAAAACATATTGAAGGGTAAACTTGTGTTGTTGGATGATGCTGGGAAACATCTGGAGAAGGATGATTATCTGGTTAATTTGGATAGTACTAATGAGGTTGAACCTATTGAAAATAAACTGCAAATTTTTTGGCTTCAAAGGGAGTTGGATATGGCCCGAAAAGCTTGTAAGAACAATGGAGGGAAACAGTAGTGGATGATGAATACGACCCAATTGATGATGATATGCATGAAGGTTAGGAAATTCTTGAAAACATACAAACTATATGTGATAATCTCGATATTAAGGTCCGTGGTCAGAAGAAGAAATAGATTATTTTTGATGTTTAGTTGAGTCATCTGTAATCTAGTCAACATTTTACCTTTCTTATGGAAGTAGTTTGCCTATGTAACGAGCTGAGATATGAGATTCGCCCACATCCATTGTACTGAATTTTTTTTAGTAATAAAAATTAACAAGGAAACCCTTAACCGAGAAAAAAATAAACTTGAAGAAAGGCCATTGGAAATTCCAGCTCCGCTTCTGAATCTCCCAGCTTCAAGTTCAAGAGTAATTGAGTGGGTCTCTCAGTATAAGGCTCTCAAAAACATTCCTTCAGCTCTTGAGAAAATCAAGATTGCTCTCTAAGGACTTCATGCAAGTGTCACTTCAGCCACTTTGATGTCAGACTCCTTTGGTGTTACTTAAACGGGACCATATGTACCTACTCCTACTAAGGGGTAGAAGTCCACTAAAGAAACCGGCAATCAACTTATATATTCTGAATCATTCCAAATAACACAACAACAACAACAACATAAGGAAGCTGAGAAACTGAAGCTGATTCAGTCCTCAAAGGAAATCAGTTCCCTGTTATTTGATCCTCAAGCTCAACCTCGAGCTCAAACTAACGAAGGTAATCCAAAAAGGGAACTAATAAAGGAAAGAAGCCAATGACTGAAGATCAGCTCAAAGAAGTTGAAGATAAAGAGGAAACTGAAGATGACAACACAATCCCACCATATGGAGCAACAACATTTGTTTAGTCTTACATTGTTAAGCCTATCAAGAAACTCTCCTTTACAATTTAAAAAGGAGAAATTATCCTCATCACTGGAAAAGAAATGAAACTACAACGAGAAGAGTAGAAGAGACTGAAGGCAATTGTAATCATAACTAAAATACATAAACAAAGAGTCAAACTGATCCAAAGTCTTGACCTCAAGCTTGCCATTTCCTACAAACAGAAGAAGGTAGACTATTACAAGTACTGCAACTTCGTCCGAAACATGGGAGCACCAAGAATGATCAATAACATGGACATCATCATAAGATCTGGACTAACTAGTGTAAGGATCTACATGTATGACTCCTATGTTAAGAGAATTCATGGGTCCCAGGACCATTAACCTTAATGTGCAAGAATGAAAGGATCTCCTTGACTTCTGTAAGAAGAAACAAGGAAACCGATGGCAAAGGTTTGGTGAAGCAATGACAAACAGGTTAAAAGAAGTAAAAGAGCCTAGAAGAGTCACTGAATATCCAACCAGGAGCTCTTCTAGAAGACCATGACCCCATCCATGACCTTCATAAGATTGCTAGGAAGAGGAAGAAGGATCGTGATCAACTTTAAGAGTTTTCCAGGTCCACCAAGTACTACAAATGGAAGATGGTTTATGAATATTATCGAGCGCGAACTATGCTAAATGAACCCATCCTTGGGATGATCTTATTCAACACTCCTCATAGACAACGCTTCCTACATATCAACGAGCTCCCCATCCTTAACAATGGAAGGTTGTATGGTACTTAGGTCATCTTCTAGAGATTTCATCAAGGCCATGGCTTAACTGACATTGCAAGAACTTTTAGCTCATTTCTAGTTGTTGAAGCTGAAAGAATGAACTCGAATAACCCCTTTAAGTTAGTTAGAATCATACCGCCCTTGAAGCAATAAATAGATGTAGTCATTTGATATTTTTGTGTACTTGTAAATCTAAATGAATATCAAATAAACTTTTTTATGTATTTTACTGTTTTATGTATTTATTACTCAGTAAGAAGAAACTGTTAGCTCACTTATATCTTACTAGGCGAGTACCCGCGCATAGCGGCGGAAATTCCTAGCGGCAGATAATTAATGATATGCGATGTTGTGGTAAGTGTTTCGTGTAATGTTCAAAATAGAGCGTGAAAATATCAAAATAAAATTGCAAACGCTCTTAACATGCGCTAATCTTCTTGGTACACGACATTTGAGGTGTAGATTGCTCCTTGACCAAACTCTTTGACTGGTTTCACTAATACCTTTGTAGTTGTGCGTGATATCTCTATAGACAACACAACATAAAGTTGGTCATGCGAGAAAACAACGTCGGGCAAATAGACACCCACATTTAGAATTATTTTGGCCCTAAGCTTTATTGATAGTCATCGCAAACTCTATTATCATGTACATTGGTTGTTTTATGTTAGAAACCAGGTGCATGGTCTCATTAATGTATACTGATATAGACTCGTGATAAGTATATACTAATGGAGAAAAGTTCAACATAGACCCAAAATATAGTAAAGATCCAATGAACCAATCTTAACCATCTATTTTTTCATCAAACTAAAAAAAATCCACTTTCCACATTTAATTTTTTTTAAATATCTCATAAACCGTTAATCGTTACGCAAAATGAAACATACCATCGCGGCAAGAATTAAATCATCTTTCTATAGAGGGTCACTTCTATATACTTTCGACGAACTTGTTTTTCCAAAAACAATTTAGTTACGTCTCGAAAAATCACATTGATTTGTCTCACAAATCATATATGATTTTATGAAATCGAAATCACATGTGATTTGTGATACAAATCACATGTGATTTTTTAAGACGTGACTGAAAAAAATTAAAAAAAAGTTCGTCGAAAGTATATAAAAGTACCCTTCTATAAAAAGATTATTTAATTCACGTCGCAATGGTATATTTTTTGTCGCTTGACGATTTACCGTTGGCAAGATATTTTATTTTAAAAAAGAGGTGAAAGTAAGCTTTTTTATTTTGATTAAAAAAAAATGAGTGTTCAGATTTTTTATTGGGTCTATGACTTGATAGAATTACGTACCATTGAATCGTTTATCTTGTGTAAAGGAGTTCGAAAATTGTATGCCAAGCAGCAACAAATGTACCAAGATTTCAAAAATTGAAGTAAAAATTTTGTATATCTTCATGAAATCATAAATTATTTTCACTTAATGCTATATAGACGAGTACCCGTGCCTAGCAACGGAAATTTCTAGCGGCAGACAATTAATGTATGTGATTTTGTGGTGAGTGTTACGTGTACGAATGCGATATACATGTACATGTAGATATGATCATATAGGCGGTTACTCGTGCATAACAACGAACATTTCTAATAAGGGTGTACGTTCGGGCGGTTTACGGTTTAGTAAAGTTAATCGGTTTGGGTTATTCGGTTTTTAAAAATAACTTTGAACAACCAATACCCAAACCAAATTTATCAAAACCAAACCAATCCAACCAAATAAGTAATCGGGTTATTTGGGTCGGTTCTCCAAGAAACCAAATAAGAACATGATCTATAAAAGGTATATTGTTTTTAACGTTATTACGACTTAATAAAAATATCCACTCAGGTTGCAACAAATGTAGCATAATAATAACCCATAAGTTTAATTCTTGATTAACATCAAGTCATCAGTACATCATTATTCATACGAAATTCATAAAAACAGGAACGAAAATGAAACTAAAACAAGACATAGTGAGTTTAAGACAAAGAAAACATCAAACCACAAAAGTATCCATACTAAAAATTCAAAGAAAACCAAAAAAACTCAAAAGTAAAGAACCATCAATCATCTCATTGTTCCATCTTAAACAACATTGCTTCCCTCTTTCACGAGCTCTACAGTAACATGGAGAAAAAAAGTAAGTTGTGTTATATACCAATAGAAGAATTTTAAGTATAAGTGAATAATTCAGTAAAGATAAATAATTGTTAAATGATATATAGTTACCCTCTTCAATCTTCTGTATCTCATCCAAATATTCTGCAACGTCTAACATCATAGAATTTTCACGAAACCAATCTTGGGTGCATATTAGACTTTCAACAACAGGAGGAGTTAGAGAACTTCTAAACGCATCTAACACCCTTCCACCAGTGCTAAACATAGATTCAGAAGCCACCATGGAGATGGGAATTGCCAAAACATCTCTAGCAAGCAAGGATAATACGGGAAACCTCCGGCTGTTAACCTTCCACCAATTCAGTATATCAAACTTATCTGATTCATCTTCGACATCCTCGTTCAGATACCTATCTAACTCTGACTTTGAGTCCTGTAATCCGCTTTCAGACTTTCTTCGTTTCATTTCCCTTCTAACCTGTTGGAACAGAACAATAAACATTAACAAAGTAATCTATAGTTTAAAACAAAATATGTGGAAAATACTTACCTTTTGTTTCAGAATGACTGATGGCTCGATAACAGGAGCCGCAGTTGCAGAACGCTTATTCGTTGACGATGAAGCATTAGCAGATTCAAAGATGGTATGTGTCTTTGGTGAGGCATGGATTCTGATATAATCTTCATACAATTCAACCAAGGAAGCTTTTATCATAGCACACATAGCTTTCCCTTCAATTTTCCCATAAACATCCCCAATAACACTTCCACGTACTCAAACTTATTTCTCGGATCAAGCACAGAAGAAACAACTGTTGCCATATTACATTTTTCTAAGCTCTCATAATACTTATCAAACTTGCATTTCATCATCTTTGCCATTGCAGCAAGATTCGTATCAGGGACCCCATTAATACAATTGTTCAAAGCCGCATTGATGGATGTAATATCATCCAAAAAGCTGTTTGATGTTACATATAGTGTCCCCGATACCTTCAAAGTAAGCTCATAAAAATGTTCTAAAAACTTGGTTAAACTCCTCACATTTTCCCAATTAGATGAAATAGGGACGCCGGTCTTCTCAAGATCATCTCTATAATAACGATCCTCACTGTCATATCTATCAAAGGCCCTCTCATACTTTTGTGCCGCATCCAACATCAGATAGGTGGAATTCCAACGTGTTGGAACATCAAAAATCAAACTTTTTGTGCTCGGACACTTTTCAATTTTGGCATATTCCTTAAATTTAGCCAACCTTTGAGGGGATTGTCTAATGTATTTCACAGCAGCCTTGACACAGTCAACCAACTTCCCAATATGACTCAAACCATCTTGAACAATTAGATTCATTACATGAGTTGTACAACGAATATGTAACCATTTACCTTCCAAAACAAATTTCTCCCAATTAATAAACTTGCTTTTCAAATACGCAACCGCCACATCATTGGCTTTAGCATTGTCTACTGTAATGGTAAACACATTAGACTCGATCCCCTATTTGAGCAAGCATATCTCCATCACCGCCTTTCCAATATCAACACCCCGATGACTAGAGATGGGGCAAAAGTTTAACACTTTTTTTCTTAAAACCCAATCATTATCGATATAATGAGCAGTGAGACACATGTAATTTATTCGTTGTAGAGAAGTCCATGTGTCGGTAGTCAAACAGATCCGATCGACATTTCCCCTTAGTAGAATACCAACTTTCTTCTTTTCCTCGAGATAAAGCTTCACACAATCTCTAGCCATGGTAATTCTAGATGGAGTATGAAACAATGGTTGTGTAGCATTCAAAAAATGCTTAAAGCCCTTTCCCTCTACAAACTTGAAAGGAAGCTCATCTACAACCAACATGTAAGCCAACGACCTCCTAACCGTTTGCTGGTCAAATTTCCAAGCAATCATTTTCCTATCATCACCTTCTCCTTTTTGAATTGATATCTGATGACGTATAGTCCAACCTCGGGCCATGGACCCGACCCGCGAATAGTACTTATACCCAGGCCCATGATGAATGGGCCATAGCGACATCAATACGGGCTTCCAAGGCCCAAATGGTACTGCCTACGGGGAATCCCATGACGTATGGGCTATCGCGACGAGGATTTAGGCCCATGAGGTCCAACTAGCGCACACGTGCGCAGGTATCTATAACACCC
>BQNB010138158.1:0-17747 GCA_026074375.1 Tanacetum coccineum | reverse complement strand
CTTTCTTAGTCTGGTTTGGTTTGATTTGTAAAACATGAAATACTAACAATTTGAATCATATCAAACCAACTCTCTTACGCTTTATAATACAACATGTGATAAGGTATCTTTATTTTTCGTCCTATCTTACATATCATATTCTATATGAAATAAAATTATTAGGATGAGGTTTAAGTAGGTGTAAAGTGAGGTGTAGGTAATAAAGTAAAGAGGGCACATAGTGTGATCCTTTTGAACAACTTTTAGGTCAATAATTATTTAAGAGTAATTAGCTAACCTTCCAAAATCCTTCAACTACATGTGCATTAAATTATTACCAACATTTATTTAATTACTATGTTGTTGGAGCTAACATCTTACATTTTGTGTTTCGGGTGAACCTTTCTTTTGTCATGCACTTTGTTCATATTCTCTAACATGAATAAAATTATGTTTAGAATATTAGATATTAAAGTAATCTTGTTATAACTAATCAAGTCATTCTACGACCTATATAGGAGATTACATTTAGAGTTTTGATTGGAGTATTTTGATAGAGTATGAAGGCTGTATTTAGCTTCTTGCCCTGCGTAACGAAACTTTTATTTGTATCATGTAATTGGCTTTTGAATAATTTTGACAATAAAGAAAGCCACGAAATTTTTCTTTACAAATTAGTTATCCGTTTAAGCAAGCGTATGGATCTAGTGAGAAGAAAATTTAAAATGAGAATGATACAAAATTACTATAACAATATATTTGAGATGCATCAATTTAAATTCGATGTATCTCTATTAATTTAGACGCTAGCAAATTAGTTATGAAAGTGATTTTAAAGTGAAAACGATGTAAAATAGTACTAGCAACAAATTTGAAACGCAGAGGACGAAAAATACATATAATTCGCCTGAATTGATGAAATGCATCTAAAATATATGTATGCATATAATTTTTAGCTAAAAATTATACTATGATGCATCTAATTCGAATCGATGCATCCTAATGTGTGTATATAGTTATTTTTCATCTTCTCATTTTAAGATTTCTTCTCATTTGATCATAAGTCAACCGTTTAAATAATTTAGTTTGGTAAATAATGATGATCTCAATCTTATAAATACTATAAGATGTCTAACTCGGTAAAAATAAGAGATTGAGATTCTTTCATGTTATTAAAAATATGACCGGTCATGCTTCTTTACAACAAAAAAAAAATTCAGATCCCGTCGTAAACTCTACAATTTTGTTCGCGAAAGATCATAATCGATAATATTTATAACAATTTGTGAGAATCTCAATCCAAAAACAATTAAGTCTACGTGTTTTTTTTTTCACATTCAACTAGATTGATAAGCTAAGTAACAAATTAATCAAAACACCCCATAATTTGTTTATTATTTTTTTTAACGAAGACCCTACAATGACATTGGCCTTTTCATGTCATGTAAAGCATGAAAATGATATAAATACATGTATATACATCCGTAGAAGTGAGTGCTTCTAGAAGGATAGATTAGGAAGTTGGTTAAAAGATGAGATAAGAAAAAAGTGAAGAAAATAATGAGTGGAGTGTGGTTGTGGTTGTATATTATGGGCTTTGGTCTACCTTCCACTTTTCTCTCCCCATCCTTGTGGTGCAAGCAAGTAGGGTTCACCATTTTATTGTTATTTTTCCCCCAACTCGCACATCAAATAGAACAAGTGAGGATTACAAACAAGTTCAACTCGATCTCTACGTATACATGTATAATTGCATGATAAACGTATATATCAAGCTAGATCAATTCATCATAGGCCCCTCCATCAAGTTGATGCGAAAGAGATAGAGGAGGTGGTTGGGTAGATGAATATGATGGATGGGAACTTGTAAATTCATGTGTTTATGTTGCCAACCTTGTCAACTTTGATTTGTGATACATGAAACCCACCAAAACAGTTTCTACTTTTGAGGCCAATTTGACACTACTTTATTACTACTAGTAGTTTATTGTATATAAATCTGCCTACGTTTTTATCTTCATAAAAAAACTTTGAGTGACAAGAATATAAGTTGGCACTTTAAGTCTAGATAAATATAAGTTTGTTGGTAGTTTGCAAACTGAAAGCATGTGTAATCCAACTATATATACCTAGCTATACGCTAACATTAATTCTTAATATATATTTTTCGTATAATTATTATTTTCTGTTCAAAAATCAAAACATATAAAAATAATGAACATTACTAGGGAGTATAATTTTGAGACGGACGGAGTATCATAGAGAGATTTCAGGTGATTTACCCGATCAAGATAATCATGTTACGCCTATCGTCAAATAAGTTTTCTGTTATTCACAACTTTACATGGAATGGATTTACAATTGCATAGGAAAGTTTTTTATAAAAAAATAGAAAGACTAGGGTGCATGATCATATCATAGTTTATTAACCGAGTGAAACCCAAGCCGAGGCTCTCGGGCGGCGCCCTTAGCTTGGAATCACGTTTCATGACGATGACCAGGTTATTCCGGGCAACCTTGAGACTAGACAACTTAACACAACCTGTTGATAAACATGTAATAAGGTTGTGAAAAAGAAGGTTTGAAAATTCAAAGATAGAAATTAGGTCTAGAAAATGTAGATCGATAGCTAACATGTCTAACTTCATGGGTTAATTGCTTGTTGATTCAACACTCTATACATTTCGAATAGATGAGACCTTATTTAAAAGTTTGGTAACTAGCCTTAATTAGCAAGTGGTTGGTATTATTAAATGTACCCAACCCACACTACCCTAATCTAAGAAACCAACAAAATATCAATTGAAAAAAAAGTAAATAAAGCTCAAGCTAAAAACGTTAGGGTAGGTTGTGCCTAATTCACTTAAATGAAAAAAACTAGTACTTTGATGATTTGAGTTGCGGTTAATGACATGAAAAAGTACTTGTGATCTTTTCAAAATTAAAAGTGACTATGAATGTATATGTGATCTCTAATGATCTGCATTTTCATTCTTTCTTTCTTTTCTTGAACAACATAATGATCTGTATCTACGAGTGTTAAACGAGTCATCGGCCTAAGTCCAATGACCGGTTTGTTAAACAATACCTACGAGTCTTTATTAAAGATAAAGATCTCAAACTCGTCTAGCTGGTTCTTAATTAGATCACCTAATGTGTATGATATTGTAGTTAAGAATGGATTCGATAAATCCTAACTAGTACGGTTATATTCGAGTAGTAACTTCTTAAAAACAATGTTCAAGACTTCAATCTGAGCTATTCTAAATAAGTAAGTTGTTTTCGTTAGGGCACTTTATGGAGGGGTCTCTTTGGTGTGAAATATAATTACTATGAGTCTATGACATGACCAATCTCATTTACTTTGTACTCAATCCAATCTTTTTGATCTTTACGTTTATAAAAACTAGTGGCTCAATGACGACTTTATATACCTACATGCATTAAATATATAGTTGTAAGGTCATCTCCATTGGAAGGTAGAGTAAAAGCTTATGTTTAGCCCAAAAAAAGTCTTCAAAATAGCTTTTATCATTGAAATAAAGGCTTTTTTTACCTAATAACTTAAGTATCTTCAAGACATTTGAGTAATGACTTGAGCAAATTCCATACTCATACCACTTGTGTTCTTCAATAATAAGAGTATAAAACAAAAGCTTTGGAAAGACCTTTTTGCATTGGAGTTAAATTACAGTAGTTATGATAGGTAGAAGATGAGATTATTCAAAGAAAAAAGTATATAATAGTTAAACGCATTCTACATGCTCTGTCTAAGTTACGCGAAGAATGGAAGGTGACGTGGGTATTAGCAATAATCAAGAAAATTATGGTGAGAGCCAACTAATAAGTAGGTAGGTTAATTATGACAAGACTTGTGGGGGTTGTCTTGCTCTTTTCTCCCATGTGAAAAACTAATCTTTATTTCAAGAATTCCACTCCTTTGATGCTTATTGGATCTTGATCCATAATATGTACATGCATTGGTGCATAACTTTCTATTATTTCTTTATCATCCTCCTCTTATCAAAAATTCAAAATCACATTTGTACTCATTTAGTCCTATGCATGCTTGGCATACAAAGAAACTTCAATTCTTGTCTATTTACTAACTTTTTTTCCTTGTTAGATGAAAACACTTTGCTTTCATAAGAGTTAGATGATAACTCTTGCATCAAACAAGTAATCGACACTTTCGTCCATTAGGCCAAACATACCCGAAAGATTAGAATCATGTCGTGTGGTTAGAAAAGGAATTACGGTAGTAGTGAATGAGAAATTTGAGTTGAATTTCATTTCTATAATGAGATTGTGATGTTACATGTAACAAGAAAGTGGCCACTTGCATGTCCTAAAATTGTGATGAATTGTAGTATGGGAAGAAAGAAGAGATCCCTTTTTAATAAGTTGGGAAAAAAACATTGTACCCTTTGTGAATGTAACATGACACAATGTGCATTTACAAAACACATGTTCACATGTTGCAATAATAATAGGTGGACATTATGAGTTTTTATTCAAATTAAGACATATCAAAGGCGTTTCTACGAACATATATTATTGTTCCCTCCGTTCTGATATTAAGCTACATTTTTTTCTTGGAAGAAAAAAACATCTCGAAGTATACACTGTAATTTATTTCAAGTAATCTAGTTATGATTTAAACTCACGACCATTTGGTCAGAAGCAATGTCACACAACATGAGTTATCATTAGATCACAAGGCTTTCGGTGATACAAAACATTTAGGGTGATTATATAAAACTTGATACTTAAGTAATGGCAATTTATTAGCATAACCTTCTTGACAAATCATATTTTTCAATATATATACACAATTAAATATCTTCAAAATAAAATATCAAAACTTCGTAAATTAATCAAATGGCATATAACATTTTTACAAATTAACTACTCCGTATAGGCCGGGGAAACCAAAACCGAAACAAAAAACCAAGCCGAACTGGTTCAATCGGAACCGAACTGACCTTATTCGGTTTGGATTTTGATTTTATATATTTATGGTTTTTGGTTTCGGTTCCGGTTCGATCCGGTTTTCGGTTCATGTTTTTCTCAAAATTTCCAGTTTGATTTGGTTTTAATCGGTTCGGTTCACTTTTAACCTGATGTTGAGCCCTAGTTACAATAATAATGTCTTCGTAATATGTTGTGAAAATTCTTCAATTGAGGAGATAAATGTATTGTTATTCTATTAAAAAAAGCTAAAACACCAGATGGAGCTCCATTTGCGTCGACTCCGAGCAAGGCTGTCTCTGAAATCTTGAAATTTTTGAGACCCTTGAACAAAATTATAAAATGAGGCCTTTTAAGAAGGAATGTTATATATAAATGTCACTGTTTGCAAGATATAATGCAACTAGTTATCTAAACGTTTAAAATATTATTAATTTAAGATATTTTCTCATCTAAGTATTTTTTTTTCTTCGTGAAAAATCTGTGTACACATGTATATAATTGTTAACGAGACAAATTTTTTGGCCCTTAATTTTTTAGGACCCTGAGTGGTCGCCCACACTGCATATTAATTGGTTCGTAATGTCGAGTTGAAAACCCACGGAGAAGAGTTCTAATATAAAAACTGGTAATTGAACAAAAACTAGTACTACTGCTAAGTTTGGAAGAAAAATAATTTTGGTGGATGGAGAAATAAAATGGACAAAAAGTTAAAAATGGAGATTGAATGTACCAAACACACGGTGCCAAAACTAGGAAAGACCAAATGCATGAGTTTAGGAGGGTTATGTAGATAATGGAGGGAAGTTGGCAGATTCAATTATTTGCACATGCTCACACACTGGAAACCAACCTAATCAAAATCCATTCCATTTACCATCTTCATTCACTTTATTATGCTTTATCCATCAAAAATTTTGGGATAAGGATCCTCTCATGTTCAAATGAAGAGGTAATGTTCTGCTTTATCTGATTATACATTTGATTAACATTACCCATCATGTTCTTAATAAAACAACTTCACCACAAAAACATCTCACTTACACACAAATATACTCCACCCAAACACACACTCCACGACTCGGCCTTGGCATCGACCGAGTCTTGCAAATTAGGCATGTTAGACGCGTTGTTGGAGGACCTCCTTAACAAGGAGGATGCGTCTTTAAAGTCCCAAGACTCGGTCTTGGAGAGGCCTTATTACACCTAGTCTTATGTATAAACTTGTTACTTGTACCTTTATGTGTAGAGAAATAAACATTCTCTTGATTTTGTACTCTATACATACAAGATTTCACAGTGGATTAGTTAATCTAAGGCTGTACAAAAGGGGTAAAACGTTTGCTTATTTTAACAGTACCATCAACAACCACTTATTTAAAAACTGTTGGTTAGAAGAAAGAATATAAAATGGAATAAGACTAAAAGAATGAATGATCCAACCAATTATCTAATGACTGGCTGTTTAAAGTAAATGTTACTCAACTTCATATGAACTAAAAGTTAACTTGAGGTGGAATAAAATGGAAAAATTAATAGTCCAAAATGAATATACTATTATCAGCATGTGATCAGATCCAAAACTTGATTATTATAACTAATCCAACACACAGGAAATAAATACATAGTACATTCTGGTGGAAACATTAGTATGTTTGTGGAGGACTCCATTATTTAGGGTATTAATTTATCAAACTCAAAGTCAGATTATAAGTGTTTATAAACTTAAATAATTGTAATATGTTGAGGTACAACCTTTTACACAACTAGAATTCAGGGCAATCATGCAACAGTAACATGTATCCCACGCACTGAAACATGTAGTGTATTTCGTATTCGACGGATTATAAGGTCTACTCACTTGGACCTTTTGCGGGCTTCATACACATAACTGAGAATCACCACAGCAGCAGTAACAATCACCCCAACAGCGCTTTGTGCTAATACGACACTGTCCTTTACTTTCTTAGAGGAACCCGGGGTAAATCCTAACTCAGAGAGTTTCTTGTGTGATAGTGCATAATCATTAAAGAATGCATCTTCATCCTGAGAAATAAATGTGCTCAATAATTTAGCATAACATGGGAAGAACGTAAGATAAGAGCAACATATTTAATATAATAATGAAAAGGATGCCTACCAACTAATAAGATATAGGTTAAGCCACATTAACTATACTATATTCTCGTTATAAATTTTGAAAATGATGTGTTAACCAATCAAACAGGAGAGAAGAACCTTGCAAAACCACCATGAACATATTAGAAACCACAGACCAGTGTGAAAGGTGCCCGCAGTTTTTTTCACCCGAAAAACAAGATTTTATACAAACTGTATACCAATTTGACATTTGAAACGTCAAATGCCATATTAGCATCATATTTAGGACAAAATATCGAATTACATAAAGGTGTTGCTATAATTCTTAAATTAAAGAAGCTAAAAAATGATTTATGAGGTCATATCGAGTGACCATTGATACAAGCAAATGGGTAACTCAGAAACTACATTAAGAAATGGGATAAGTGCACAGTGAAACACAACGTCCTTTAGCTTCAATATCAATATCAATATATGCAACATACTATAGTACTTTTTAACACAACTATGCAACATACTTACTATTTTGCTACCAATATATGCACTGGTAACCCATTTATAAACTATGCAACATACTACTATTTTGCTACTGTAGATGTACTAGCTTGACACAGAATCTAAGTCAAGTTGTATCCAGGAGGATTTAGTTTCATTATTCTCAAATGACTTGAGGTTGCACCCGAATAATAACAAAACAAGTGCAAGGTTGTTGGCAACAGATGAGGCTGGCTATTATTTGGAAGTTCATAGGGCGGGGACAGCAAAATAAACAATGAGAGCAGACCAGTAGTCAGAGTCCAGAGAGGGTCCCAACTGTCAAAAACTAATAATCTAGGTGGTCAAGCTCAAAACCAATCACATTTTATCTTTGCCTTTAATGTTTGTTTACATGTACGCATTTTAGTTGTTAATGCTAGGTTCCTAGTTCCTACCCTATTAAAGGATGTTTGTTGGGGTGGGGGCTGGTCGCAACTACCTTTCTTCATAGAGTAATTGCTGTCCAAAACTATAGTCAAATAATGAAAGTTTCAACATCTTTTCAGCCAAAGATCTACACCAGAACTTTATTGATGTAATACTTATTTTGGCTGAAAATCAACTAATTTAAATCCCAAGCCTTGGAGAAAACCTCATAGGCGATTTTCTTGATTAAACAACTCACAGGAATGCAAATAATTTATTATACAATGCCAATAAAAATGAGCAATGCTTCCAGTGTAGCCCAAAAATTGGAGCCTTGGATCTGCCCCAAATCATTATATTTAGTTACGGACTAGCTTATGAAGGACACACAATATGATAAACATTGGTGTGACCTTTTCATCTATTGGGCTACATTCTGATTTCAATTGAAGGCATGAAGAGAGTCCTGCTACCTAAAGGTTTTTGCCCAAAATCAGATCAAAATACAGCTTTAGATTAGAGGTGTTGTGTTGGGCTTATGCATGGGTCTAAGCCATGCTGGTCTATTCCAGGCCCAATCACATAGATAACTGGACAAATAATATGGCAACTATAACTGGACAAATAATATAGCTAGCTCATACATTACCATCTTTGATCAGTCACCATCTTTGGTACAATGGTGCTAGTCAAAGGCGTGCAGAAGGGTTTATGACTATCACACTAAAATGTGTGAATATCCAGACACCTAGGGGGTTTACCTTCCTTTAGTTTCAATCAGGTTTCATTTCTGGTTTACCGTAATTAATATAGGATAAAGTGTTTAATGTTTTTATAAATGAATGGTTATTTCTTTTTCAAAATTGCTTCCTTGTAAATAGGAAATACGAGCTTTAGCACGCCATATAACCAATTAGCCAAATAAACTGATTAACAGTTGTCTTGCCTTCGCCTACGTTTACCACGTTACAAAGGGGTAAACAAGAAAAGAAACAAATCAATGCGCAGGTCAAAGGAAGGATCATTTTTGGGTGGAGTGAATATTTAAAAAGGCTCGTTAAAGCTGAATTTCATCACACGTCAAATAATGCCTTCTTGTGTGACTGGCACACCCACCATTTCATGAAAAATGCAATACCTTCATTTTGGAATATTCAATTGAACTGCAATAGTTCCTTATTCATTATGGTGTTATGGTTGGTGGACATTTGAAGGATTAAGCTATTAAACTTCCTATTTAGTCAAACATGTCAGTTTAATGAAATGGAGGGTGGTCCATAAATCATGCTGTTATTTTGGTACATGCAAAGGATTAAGCTGTACGTTAGCAAGACAAGTATCCGTTCCAGCTTTATATATGAATTTCTTTTGGGCTAACATAAAAAAAGATACCTCACTAGTTGAACTGAAGTATTACGAATTTTCTACCTGGAAAACAAATTTTACTTGGCATGGTTATATTAGAAGCGTACCTTGGCATACAGATCAACATAGTGGCGGAATGCAGGATCATCCAACAATGCAATATCTGTAGGAAGTTTCAAGAGACCCTCTGACTCCCCTTTCAGAAGTTCCCTGGTTAGACAATATTAATGTTAATTCAATCAAAAAAGGAAGACTAGAAAATCAATAATTCAATATAAAGACAAATAATTATTTTACACAAAATATGAGTTATCGAATTTCAGCGGCTCCCTGGTCCAAGGACCTTCAAAGCCTGATCTATCTGCATGTGCTCTTCCCTGAAAATTAAAAAATCACAGCAAGAAACAAGCAAAACAGTTAACATTTGTGACAAATATGTGGTCATATATCAAGATGATGACTTGAAAATTGAAAGACAAGCTTTGGACTGTTTCTGCAAGTGTAACGTGTTCTTACAAGGGTGTGTCCTCCTGACAGGGCTACAATGTCCTTATCAGATAAACCCATGCGATAAAATATGTCCCTCAAGTGTGGTGCACCTAAAATCAGTATAAGAAATTTAGTAAAAGAACACTAACACATTCTTTACAGCAGTATATAACCCACCTTGATAAAAGTTGTCTGAATACATAAACCAAACAAGAACTGCCCACTAGACCCTTAATCTTTGAAAACCTTAAAATCTTTAACAAACCAAACAGAGCTTTTGACACTGAAAATGAATGGTGGTAACTGAGTAACATTAAGTGATTTTTAAATATACAAGTGTTCACGTCAGCGTTCATCCTTGGAGTATTTTGGCCATCACAATTGATTATGCTGGCATGTGTTTTGCAAAATACAATTGCGGAGCAATATGAAGTCAAACTCTGAGGAGTTAGTAGAGTGATCATATCAGTGTTTGTATATGAGGATGTTTAAAGATAAGGATGCATGATGCATCTCTTAAATTTCGATGACAGGATAGACTCATCCTCAGGTATATATACACAGAAGGTTCGTGGAATGATATCCTTAGCGGGTGAAGTAGGATCTTCTATATTACAAAGTGGCCAACTGTGTCAAACAACAAGGAATGGTGTGTTCCAGTAAGATCAACTCATGTCAAATACATATTATGTATTCTTGTGTCAGTATGTGATAACTCGTGTGGAGCCTAAACCGACCCAAATTCTCATGAATCTTAATTAGTGTGTCGTATAATTTTGGAGTCTTATCTGTTAATGCGGAGTGTTGTTATTGCCGATGGTCACGACGCCAATGTAGGGAGGGAGTCTGATTCCTGAGAGCGCAATGCTCCTCGGTGGATATTTCGGGTTTTTGAGGGCAATGCTCTGGAAGGAAAACTAGAATTATGGGCCAGAACTGTATGAGTTGTCTATAAACACAATATCTATGTATCTGAGAGACTATCATATAGATTCGCTAGTGTGGCCGTGGACATAGGTCATTATCCATTTGCCAAAAGGCCCCAAACCATTTATGCCTTGTGGACTTTATTTTAGTGTGAAATGTTGTTGTGTTCTTGTTTGTATGTATGTGTGCGATTTTATAAAGTAGCCCAGGCAATGGAAACCTCAAGCAAAGCGAACCATCAGTTAACTAAAAATTAATACTATGAGGCATTCTACTCCCTCCATCCCACATGAATGGCAACATTGTCAAAAAACAATTCACCTTGGCACAATGTGCAAAACAGCCTATTGGAACAAGAAGGGTAGATGGACAAGATAGGACATGCTGCAATCTTTGGAATTTCCAAGAAAAAAATGCTGCAATTCCGTGCAATTGGAGTACTTTCCAATCATACTTCCTATACTGGAATTATGAAAAGGATTCATGATAATTCCGCCTTGGGATTTCAACTGGCTTATGAAACTATGCATGTGATTTTCAGTGATCAAGTATATATTTGTATTATTATGATAACTGATGGGTCTAATGAATAGCTTAGTGTTTAACTAGACTGAGGGCTGGGATCAGAATTAGAGATAATACATGAGATGCAAAACATTATATAGCAAAGGATTAAAAACTAATGAGACATATTCTAACTGACTTTATGCTCTATTGTACCCCTCTAAATATGTAATCTTCTCTACTTTCAGTATTGACAACGGAATTTTCAAAGTTGATCCATGAAACATACTGCCACTACTAAGATATTTAATAGATGCCTCAGTTCTTATGAAAAATAATGGTTAATGTATAGAAGTAGGATAAAAAAACCTTTGGTAGCATTTGGGAGTCTTCCTTCCTTAGGAGAGATCTTCGAATCCTAGAAAAAAAGATTGGACATCTTAATGAGAGAGGAAATGCCCTGCTACATTAATAAATTTGAGTTTTTGCCAAGGAGTAAGCTTTTACAGAACTTAGCACAAACAGATAAGTCATGGGACCAGTCAAACATGAAAGGAAACAAGAAAAAAGGAACTTACAAGAGACCTTAAAATATAATCAAATATCTAATGAAATCAAGATACCTTTCTTCCAGGAACAAAGTCAACAGTAGGGCCACCAGTGACCTCCACAGCAACAACGCCCGCAAGCTACAAACAGAAAGCTTATAGGGGTCAGTAGTCAGTTACACCTCACATCAGGTACCTTGTATGCTTGTGTGTATGTTAATATATGAGTTAAGCTATTATTAGAAAATATAGTGCAATAGACTGGCTATAGCATGGTGAACTCAATAAAGTAACACTTCAAGAGTTAAAGGAAGAAATGGAATGGTCTTTTGCAATCCATATCCCCTCTCTTAAGCCTTTTTCTACTCCCTCAAGCACCTAGCTGATGTTACGTAAGGCGTAAGGTGCTCCCTTCATTAAAATACACAAGTAAAGAAGCACATAACTAATATCTATGCAGGAATCCACAAGTCGTAAATTACTCAATGCGTTTAAAAACATTATAAAATGAATACCATTCTCCCCATTCTTAAACAACTTCAATCTGTTCCATTGAATTCACCTGATATAGATCTGCATATGTGATCCTTGGATGTTTGGACTTTATTTCCTCTGCAGCAAGAAAGAAAATACTTGTTAAATGTTAGAACAAACTAGATGAGCCAGCCCAATTGTATAGATGGGCCGTACCCATTAGGTTATGATAGGTTGCTTAGTCTGTAAGCTATAGTATTAGTATAAATACATATACAATCCAATGTACAAAAACACAACTACAATTACAATAATATATACCCTTTGAGGTTTTATATGGTATCAGGGTCTCCAACGATGCCCACGTTCGTATGCTAATCATCTCTACAATCTCAGAAGCATCTTTTCGCCATGTTCAAGGTACAACTTCTCGTGATCTTTGGTTGTCCCTTGAAAAGGCGTATGCACCTCATTCCACATCTAGGGAATACACTCTCAAAACACAACTTCTGAGAATAGAGATGCACGGTGATGAAACTCCTGATGCTTATCTAAATCGTGCTCAAGAATATGCCGATGCACTCGCCGCCATCGGTGAACCTGTAAAGGATAAAGATCTCGTTATGCTTGCTGTCTCAGGTCTTCGTGAAGAATATAACGGTCTTAAAACTACAATCACTGCCCGTCAAAGTCCAACTGCATTTAGCGAGCTTCATGCACTCCTTAGTGATCATGATTATATGCTTGGAAAAACTCGTGCACCTGCTCCGTCCATCACTTCATCTTTTGCTGCAAACTACGCAGTGGGCTCACCAAGCATGCCAGAAGCTCGTCAAGCTCAACTTTCAGAGTTGACTGCTCAATTGAGTGCTCTTGGATTCCAAGTCTCACCCATCACACCATCTGGTCCACAAGCCTTTTATGGTGCTCGTTCAAACAACAACAACAACAACAACAACAACAACAACAACAACAGGAGTAACAATAACAACAACCGTGGCAATCGCAACAACTCTCATGGTAACAACAACAACCGGGACGTCGTAAAAACGTACGGTTTCACGTTCTCTACAGAAGATGAATACAAAGCCCTTGCTGAACACGTTGCTGAGTTTCATGGTTCAAAGATTTCTCTCATTGAGATTGGTATCCGTTCATCTTCAACTCCTATACTATGGTGTGACAATCTTGGTGCAACATACTTGTCAGCTAACCCTATCTTCCGTGCGCGTACAAAACACGTGGAAATAGACTATCCTTTGTTGGGAGGAAAGGTTGCTCTAAGGAGATCTTCGAGTTCAAATATATCTAAACATGATCAAATGCAGAATCTTTACAAAAGCCAATACCAACTCTCGATTCCTCTTTTTCTAGATCCAAGCTGCAGGTTGTTGCCCGTCCTTAGCTTGCGGGGGCGTGTTAGAACAAACTAGATGAGCCGGCCCAATTGTATAGATGGGCCGTACCCATTAGGTTATGATAGGTTGCTTAGTCCGTAAGCTATAGTATTAGTATAAATACATATACAATCCAATGTACAAAATATATACCCTTTGAGGTTTTATATTAAAAGTAACAAACATGAGAAGTGGTTCATTTAAGTCAACATCATTTCTCTTTGTACAGAAAAATATAAAGTCTAGCAAGCAGAAATCGGTCATAATATAAAATGGAACAAAATAAGCCTTTGTTAGTACTAACTAGGATAGGCTGCAGATTGAAACAAAGGAACTTATAGGAAAATCAACAATTCTCGGAAGTAATAACAAAGACTCAAAACCCCACATTAAAATAAGAAAAGGGTTAACACTTAGCAGAGGATTCTGGTTACAATGTTACCACATGTCCAGGAAGCAAACCTCGCCAACATAACCTCCGAGGAAGAAAAACTCTGCTTATAGAAACGAAGAATAATGTTAACTCTTTAAGGTAACACTGTCAAGGATCAGTCTGTCTATTACACAATATGATTTCTAGTAGGAGTGTGCAATATCCACTCCCATTCGAAGTCAGCCTAAAATCATCAAAAAAATATTCTAGTAAAACTTCAAAATAGACTGATATGCTCCTTCGCCTATAAAAGAAGTGGCACCCAGGGACAATCTCCAATTATACCCTTGCATGTTTCCTCGGGAAATTTTTGGATTGGCGCATGCTATAACTACATTTATGTTTGCAATAAGAGCTAATCCCAAAGATAACCTTACTTCATAGGTTCAAACACAGCTTCAGTCCAAATCCAATCCTACTCAAACCTATTTGCAATACTAAGCATGAGCATGCAATGTGTTAATTCCGTGACTATAGTAGCTAGCAACAACATAAACTTCAATTGATAACAACCAAGAACTACTAAGTAGACAAGCAACACAAAAAACCACAAAATTCAGAAATAACTATGCTATCATGAAACCTTATGAATCGTCTCATTTGTTCTTATAGCTTACGTTCAAGCAAGCCCAATCAGAAATTCGCTAAACACGCTCTGTAGCACCTATCCAGATTTCGATAATCGTCATATGTGTGTATGTTATACTAATTAACAGTCACAAGTCACAACCCGCGAAAAATATATATCAAACATAAATTGCAACACAAGTTTTTCGTTACTATCAATATATGATTTCCTAACGAACTTTATTTAGCAAATTTCCAATTAAACATCCATTTTCCCGAGTCCTACCTTGCCCTAAATACAACCAACACGAGTAATCAACATAGCATTCAACAACCCAACTTCATTTCAAAATAATCATTCCAATAACTAACATCAAACTTCAACAATATAATACTCCAATTCAAGTATGCCTATAATCCTTAATCATGTTCACATTGATATACAACAATTTAAGTACTCAATCAGGTGTGGACCCAAGGGTGTTCCTGACTTCCCGGTGTTACCATTTTTGTTGCGTTGTGAAATTTTTGTCAAAATCTGAGATTTGGAAATGAACCTAAAATTTTGTGGTACATGTCTTGTATATTTGAGTAGAAATACCTAATCGGCTAAATCGGCCAAATCAATCAACGCATAAACTTATTCCAAAAATTAAAATGGAGGTTTTTTTTTCCAATATACCCCGCATTTTTCACAAAATCAGTCGACACAGCCATTCAAACACACCTCGAGCAATAATTTAACACAAAATGTGAAGGTATGCTCATTTTTCTTATTTCAATTGAAGGTTTATGACGCTATTTGAATTCGGAAATTGATTTCTGAAAACTGATTGAACCTTATGTATTTTGAAGCATTTCGTTTATGATTTACATAGAATTTCAAAAATTTGTACTTTTATATATAAAGTTCCAATCCGATTAATCCTTGTCTAACCGATTAATCGCTAGGCGGTACCCAGCCGCCCGACTAGCGCCTATCGATTTTGACAAAATATACACAATTCAATGAGTGATGATATTTTCTCGTTATTTGTATTTCTACTCATCCTCTCACACGTGGCAGAATTGACGGTTTAGATGAAAAGATGTAATCATTTGTGTATAGTTAAAGTTTATATAAAAAAGAAAAAAAAAATACCACAAAAATCAATAGCAATCTTCAATCCATTATTAGAACCATGACTATACTCCTCTTCAGTCCTAATGGAACCATTGGGCCCACCAGTTTTGGTATTCACATCATACGTTCCAGCATCATGCCACCTGTCACATCATCATCATCATCATCATCATCATCAGAATCAACTACTAATTTAAAATTTATAAAAAAATGATAAATGAATTAAACATATATACGCTAATCTGAGCATAATTGGAGCACAATTCTTGTTAGCGATGAAAGCACGAAGCTCACGGCGAGCTTTTTCGATTTGTTTTAGGTATTCGGTGTCTACGATTGGCATCGCCATTACTTCTTGCACACAGTTGAAGGTGTAACTACTTTTGTTTGTTTGTTGGAGAGCAGTTAGGCCACTGGTGTGAGGATAACTTAACGAGAAGGGTGTGTTTGTTTGTTTGTATTGGAAGGAAGGTTGTGTTTGATCGTAAAGTCAATATTGGCACACGTTTTTTGACTTTACTACTCTTTAACTTTTACAGCGGTTATCATTTACACCATTTTAAATAATACTTAGTAAAGTGCAAAAATAGATCTCTCTGGTTTATGAAATAATCGTCTCGCGTCCCTCGTCAGTATTTTGAAGAGATTTTATCTCTCGGTTAGTAAAATGAGGCACCATACATTATTGAGAACGAACGATGCAAATATTTCGTCAGTTAAAGAGAAAATGTGAGGCAAAAATGCATCCTTATGGTTTGCAAAAAGTCCGTCTCACATCCTCACGTGACCAACATTTTCCCCCTTAACTAACAAACTATTTGCATCGTTCATCCTCAGAGATGTATGGTGCCTCATTTTACTAACGGAGGGATGAAATTTGCGCGAAGTATTGACGAGGGACGTGAGACGGTCATTTCGTAAACCACAGGGATGTATTTTGCACTTTTCTCGTAATACTTCTGTCAGTACAAAAACCGTGTATGGGGGTGAATATGGGTCTATATCATTTATTGGGCTGGGCCAATAAATGGGTTGTGACGTAGATCTTGCACTAATCCAAGTGATGAAGAGATAATCTGCACAAATGAGAGTAAATCGTTAGCCTTACCGCAGGGCGGACCCCGCGATTAAGCTCCGGCGTGAGAGTAAGTATACATGTTTGTCAAAGAAAGTCAGAGTATGTGTGTGTATTAATGATTAGACCGAATGTACCTTTTTGGGGTGTGAAATGACCCCTATTTATAGGCAAGCCCAATACTAGGGTTCCCTAGTATTTCGCTTGTAACTGTTGGTGGCCGGAGTGGGTCCCTTGTCGGGCAAGGGTCCACGTGTAATCGTGTTTGCGGACACGAGTGTTCTTTCGCGGTCAGTGTTTGTCCGCGGAGATGCAACAGGTGCGACTTTGAAGATACTCACGTGCGTCTTTGGAATATCCGGAGCATGACCCTTGTCAGGCTTAGCAGTCCGGCTATTTGTTGTATTGGGCCTGGGCCCATATGCTTATATTATGAACTAAGCCCAGTAAGCTTGGTGCTCATATTATACGTCATCAAGACCCCCCAGTCTAGTCTGCTTACTGTACGCGGTACAATTATAGCGTGCGGTGAGCGTTGCTAGACTTAAAGTTCTGTGATCAAATTTTCGTTTACTCATGCCCTGTTCCGCGTCCTTTGTACCGTTTTGGCAGTTTGTCGTTGGTAACGTGGACTCTTCGTGTCCCTTTATCTTCTACATGATTTGACCGTCTGGGTCCCACATCCAGCTGTTATCATCATCTTTTTACTCTATCTTTGCACCGTTGATTGGGAAGTGTCTTGGCACGTGTCAGCATCCTACCTTCTCTTGTCTTAAATATACCATGGGTATAAATAGTCGATTCATGACTTACTGTTTCTTTTTTCATCTCTTTCATTCTTCCACCATTGTTGATAAATTCCAAGGTTTTCTTAGTTGCACAGCCTCCCCTA
>BQNB010138157.1:0-17747 GCA_026074375.1 Tanacetum coccineum | reverse complement strand
TAAATATCTCAATACTTATCTTCACAAGTATTCTTGTTCTCCAAACAATCTTTATCTCTTTAATTCGTCTTTATCTTATTTATAGTAGAAAGTCTTCAAGCAGTTGTAATCCAGTAGCATAAACTTTTTCACTAGCGGCACTAATAAACATAAGCAGTAGTAAAATTAGTACTAGCAGTTTTAATATATACTAACAGTAGTAACTTGTAATAGCAGTCTTAACATTTACTACTGGCAGCACTAACTACTTAGCTTATATTTTAGTCTTCAACACTAAGCAGTCTTAACTTTAACTAACAGCAGTAACTTTATGCTATCAGTACTAATTTATACTAACAGTAGTAACTAGCAGTGGTGACATTATACTACCAGTACTAACCACTTAGCATAATTTCCATTATGTACCTGAGCAATAGTAACTTCTAAGAATCCATGAAGTCTTTTAAGTCCTAACAGGCGTGATGCATAAGAAATTACTTTCTCTCTTTGCATTAATATAGCACCCAATCCCTTATGCGACACATCGCAATAGACTATGAAATCTTCGCTTCCCTCAGGTAAAGCCAGAATTGGCGCACTGCACAACTTTTGCTTTAATAACTAGAAAGCGGCTTCCTGCTTGTCTCCCCAATTGAACTTAACTTCTTTCTAAGTAAGCTCAGTCGTTGACTTGGCAATCTTCGAAAATTCTTAAATGAATCTTTGATAATACCCAGTAAGACCTAAGAATTGATGAATCTCCATTGGCGTCTTAGGGGATTCCCAGTCCTTTATGGATTTGATTTTGGCGGGGTCCACATAAATGCCTTGACTATCAATCACGTGGCCGAGAAATTGTACCTTAGGAATCCAAAATTCACATTTAGAGAACTTAGCATACAACTTCTCTTTCTTAAGCAATTCCAGAACTGCCTTAAGATGTTCTTCATGCTCCTTCTTGTTCTTGGAGTAGATAAGGATATCTTCAATAAAGACAATCACAAATTTATCCAAAAATGGCTTGCACATGCGGTTTATGAGATCCATAAATACCGCTGGTGCGTTCGTCAAGCCAAATGGCATAACTTGGAACTCGTAATGACCATACCGAGTTCAGAATGCCGTTTTTTGAATATCCTCTTCTCGTACTCGAAGCTGGCGATAACCTGATCGCAGGTCTATCTTAGAATAAACACTAGATCCTTGTAGTTGATCAAAAAATTGTCGATCCTTGGGAGTGGATAACGATTCTTCACTGTTAGCTTGTTTAGTTCCCGATACTCGATGCACATTCAAAATGATCCATCCTTCTTTTTGACAAACAAGACCGAAGCTCCCCAAGGTGACGAACTGGGTCTTATAAACCCTTGTCGGATAGTTCTTTCAATTGCTTTGACAACTCTTTCATTTCAGAAGGCGCCAATCGATAAGGTACCTGTGCTATAGGTGCAACACCAGGTATCAGATCAATTTGAAATTTCACTTGTCGAGTAGGAGGAAGACCCGGCAAGACCTTAGGGAATACATCAGAAAAATCTCAAACTATCGATACGTCCTCAAGTCGCTTCTTCTCTGACTTGTCTTCCGTCTCCTTTGTAGTAACGTTTGCCAAAAAGTCTGGACATCCATTTATCATGTATTCTTGTGTTTTGGTGTACGAGATAATGTGCAGACGAGCCTCGTTTCCTTGGTTGTTTCCGTCACCGCGAACGATTAGAGTTTCATTTCCCTAGGGAATACGAACGATCTTCTCGGCATACACAATGATCGCTTGGTACTTCACCAACCAATCCATGCCATTTATAGCGTCGAAACTACCAAGTTCTACGGGCATTAAGTCTATGTTGAATGGGTGGTTCAGGAAGTTTAATGTATAACCCCTAAGGATAGTGTTTAACCTAATTATTCTCCAGTCGGCTAGTTCTCCGTCATAATAGTGATCTAATGCAGTTGGTGTGATATCTATTTGGGAGATAAATGCAGTAGACACAAAACTCCTATCGGCAACAATATCGAATAAGATAGAAGCATAGTGGTTGTTTAGGAGGAACGTACCCGTCACGACGTTGAAGTCTCGGTTTTTCCTCGCATGGCCTACCGCATACACTTTCGCTAGAGCATTGACATTTCTAGCTGGGTTGCCTCGATTGTTGTTGTTCTTTAGTTTTGGACATTCCCTCTTAAAATATCCTTGGGCACCACATTCATAGCAAGTAGGCTTCTGACCTGTCCTAGTGCCCCTTTGGTTATTAGCAGTGTTGGCATTAGCAGGACTCCTACAATCACGGGCCAGATGGCCAACTCGATTGCACTTGTGAAATTTGGGAGCACACGGACCATCGTGGTGATAATTGCACTTAGGGCATAGGGTTTTAGATCCCCCGTATAGCTTCTTCTCACCAGTCCCTGCAGCATAAGCCATGCCGGTGTTCTGCCTCTTATTTTGTGGTTGTTATTGTTGGTTATTATCTTGCTTTCTCTTGTTCTCTGTCTGACGCTCAGCAAAAGTGCGGATTCTCTTATCCATCAGTTCGGTTGCTATTTCATTTGCCTCTTGCATTGTCTTAGGCTTGGATGCTACTACACTTTCGTGGATCATGTCGGGATAAGCAACGACATTATTTCTTAGTCTTGTAAATTTTACAAGAAACATTCTACCACACAGCAGTGCCAGTTCCTGAAATCGTTGGTTGTACCCTATCACATCGGTACCTTCACTTTCAATTCCCACAGTTCAACTTCGAGTTTCTTAATCTTGGTCCTTGGGCAGTACTTGTCAGTCATTTTCTTCTCCAGTTTAGTCAGGTCATGCTAAGCAATGTCTTTAACCATCCGTACTAACGTGGGAGTTCCACCACGTTAGAGCTTTTTCCCAGAAGAGTACAAGTGGAGAACTTGATTTGGTTTTCCACTGAACAGTTGCTTATACGAAACACAATTTCCATTTTCTCAATCCATTGAGTCATATCAACAACTCCTTCTGTGCCTTTGAAATTTAGAGGTTGGCACTTCATGAAGTCTGGGTAAGTGCACTCACGAGTGGCTCGCTCATTTCTCCTAGCACTTGTTCCTGAATTGTGGCTGTCGACGCCATTCGTGTTTGCATCACGTGCTGCCAAAACGGCAGTAACGCCTTGGGCATTAGTGACAGTGGTAGTGGTGGCGGCTGTTATGGCCGGTGTTGTTTCTGTGTTTAACCTCGTGGTCCTTCTCTTTGGGTGCCATTTTCTTTAAATTACAAGAAAATATAATACTCGTTAGATTTTCATAAATCACTAACATGACATGGTCCATATGCACAATAAGTAAAGTGAGATCACATCACACGCAGTGAAAATATTCTATGAATTTGTATTACAACAAAGATATAACCATTCGACATTCTTTCCACAACAAATTCGATTTACAAACCATGACTTAATACCACCATTCCATATATAATTGGAAAACATACATGATTGGTTCAGATACAAAATGATCACAATGATTAGGTTACAAGATAAAAGAATATATACAACCTAAAGCCATACTAGTCGGGATTGAACCCATAATACTTAGTAGGTTGTAGAAAATAACTAGCCATAACAGAATCTAGGAACTGCTACTAGCCTCCTCCGGTAGCTCTTGCTGTGCAGGACCTTTGGCGGGTCGCTGTTGTCTCTCGAACTCTGTCATCCGAGTTTGAAGTCTCTTTATTAGCTTCAGTGCCTTTTGGCTAATTCTCCCTCCCCTGTGATCTGCCGCCAGCATCCTCCTGTAATCATCGTCTGTCTCTTCGTCTGCTTGACTATAGCTCCTCTAATACTGTGACTGCTGAGGCTAAACACTTTGGTACGTAGTGACATAACCTCGTACCAGTGCCAAGATCATCGCATCCCAATTTAGATCATCCCCCATGCACTCTCAGAATCCTTAGCTCAGTCTCCATGTGTTTCTAGAAGTACGTGCATATGCACGCCTATCCCTAAATAACATGTTGAGCCGACCAGCCAATAGTTGTCACCCAGACTGCTCATCATCCAACCTCATATAAACATCGTCTATATCCTGCCTAACCCTAGTCTCAAACTCTGTCATCCTCTGGCTAAGCTCTGTCACATCGGTAACTACTGGTGTCCCCTGCATAGACTCAACTATCTCATCCCAAGAGTCAGTGATCCTATATACAACATCTCTCTCTAGATCAATCTGATTCCCTATCACATGGTGGCTAACAAAAACATAGTCAGCCCTAAGGACCTCCAGCCGGTCTAGTAGTGCAACAGACAGAGCTCTCTAAACCCTCTTGTCGTACGTGAACCAAGATCGATACCTAACATCTTTCGAGGCTGGTAAGGTAACTCGTGTCTGTTCTATTCGGTCAGTTAGAGAGTTAATGCAAGGGTGGTGTCCCTGATGATGGTGCAGCTGGTCTGGTGTAAGAGAGTATGATGGGTAGTGGTAATGGTAGTGAATGTGAAGTAGATGCGGTCTTAGCTCTCAGCCGGATCATAGCAGCTCGATAGCCTAACGGACGAATAGGACTAGTAGGTGGTGATGGAGATAAACACAGCATGGGTGATGATACTGGTAGTAGTGGTGATACTAGTAGTGATAGAGATGGTATCGGGGGTAGTAGTGGAGAAGGTATCTAGGGAAGTGGTATGCCATGGGGGAGGAGGGGGGGAAAAGAAAAGAAACTGGTAATGATTATGGAGTATGATATAGCAAGATAGTCTGGAATCCTCTACAATCGGTCCATACTGAGTGTATAGGTACTAGAGCTGCGAATAGAAAGCTAGTTGTCCACGATTGCAGGGTTGTAGTCGGTGGTTGGCGCAGACTCATCGGTCTCGAACGGCTCTGTCTCCTCCGCAGATGGGGCCTGATCAGCAGCTGGTAAAGCAAACCGCAGTGTCAGCAATAGTGGGTGGCTACCTCTCCCCACTCATCATCATGGTCTTGATGTCAACCTCATCATCTTCCTTATCATCATCTGATGAATCATCTCGTCATCGACGTCATATCTCCTCCGTCGGCAGGATTATCGACAGGATCCTCTCAGGGTCCCTCGTCGTATCTCTCCTCTGGGTCTGCCTCAAGGATCGGACTCCGGAAACTAATCTGGTGACTAGGCAGTGGGTGAGGCAAGCAGTAGCAGTGGGTGCTCTACGAGCGGAAACACTCTCGTACTCTCGTGGCATAACTCGGGTATTATACCGGCTCTAGGACATAAAATCTTTGGTAGGGTGGTGACTGTTGGCTCCTCAGGGCAGGTATGTAGTCTGGTGATGGTAGGGGCATGTATAAGCGACCTACACATATAGTCAATCTAGCTATTCCAGGGCAGTCCTCTGTGCTCAGGTGCTAAACTAATCATAGGTGATCCAATGTATGATTAAGTCCTCATACAGATGGATTATATCTCTATGTGTGGTTTATTGTGACTGGTATGTGCTATTTTACACATACCTTTTACCTTGTAAAACAAACCCAAAAGACCAAAAACATAATAAAAATGGTAAATATATGCTTGTTTTTGTGTTTGTGTATGTGCATGTACGGATATTGAGGAAATGGACAAAAATCAAAGCAAAAATGGACAAACACGAACACAGGAACGGAATGAGTGCACAAGAGCCGAAAGTTTTCTAGCAAAAGGTCAACAAAAAGTCAACATCAGTCAAGCTTTGGTCAACCACAAGTCAAAAAAACCTTATTTTAATAACTCTAAAACAACCCTTAATGTTAACCTATTTTATTCCAGAAAAAGTCACCTAAATGCAATAACCACCGATAGTCCTTTTAATATAAAAGACTAACGGTCGTTAAGTCATTTAACCTTTTAACCAAAACCATATTCACCGGCCCAACCATTTTATATTAAACCCAAAAGCCCAGGTCAACACCTTATATCACCGGGTGAAACTTAAAACGGATAGAAAAAAGGCGCGTAAAACAAGTTTCACTATTTACGCATCTTCCCCAAATTTACCCTACACCTATATTACCTTCGTTTAAGTATAATTAACCTTTCTAGACGCATTCTTCTGACATGTCTGACATACTGGGGAGCCACGTTGGCAATCCCTAGCAAGCTTATTGGCTAGAGAAATGTGGCATCAATTCCAATGGTGAAGATTAAAGATTAGAAACGGTTATTGATGGAAGGCTAGGATTAAAAGCTCAAGACGCTCCTCAGAGCCTAGAAGCTTCATCGTTCAGCTATAAATAGGAGGAAATATCACACAGTTGAATCAATCTAGATTGAGGAGTAGGAGTAGGAATAGAGTAGCTTATAGCTTATTTTACCAGTTTAGTGCTTAACTTTTAATATTGTAATTTCCATTTTCAGCTATGTAAACTTTTTATTGTTAATGAAATTTCACTTACTTTTCAAATTCTACTTTTAATTTATGTCGTGTTTTTGATATAATTCAATAAATAAAGCTCTCATAAGCTCTCTTTGTTACTCTTAAGCCTGTTTTCACTCAGTTAAACCCTCAAACTTAACTAAGCTTATTATTAATGAATTCCACTCCTTAAATTTACCCCCCCCCCCCCCCCCCCATCACTTAAATAAGGAAGGGAAGCCAGTAATGGATAGGCTTCCAAGACCACACTAGCTTATCCTAGGATAAGCTGGAGCTTGTTGATTAGCTCATAAGAGCATTTAAATAGCCTTGTTTGTGCAGAGGCATTTGTAAGTCTTCATTTTCCTTTTATAGCCTTAATTTTTGCAAATTAGCTTATAACTACTTATTGTTGCTTAATTCTGTTTAGAGTAGCTTATTTTAGCTTAATAGTGCTTATTTTGGTTATTAAATGCTTATTGTGTTCAATTTGTAGCTTAAATCTCATTTTATTAGTTTTAGTCATAAAACAGTGAAATAATCCAAAAATTTTAGCATAGTTAGTTGTCTGATTGTTTCTGCTTATTTGCTCATTGAAAATTGTTCATTATGTCTGTTCTTAGCTCTTTATCATCTGGTATCTAAGATTTGAGCCTTAAATCTCCAATTTATAAGCTGAAAATGAGGTCAAATGAATTAAAGGGGTGTTTGGCTAATGACAGCACTAACTTGAGTTAGTGCTGTCAAAGGCTTTGTGGTCCTTTAAATCAATTTTGATTTCCAATTTGAGGTTTATAAAGCAAGGATTTAAAGATTTTAAAGCTTATATTAGGTTTTTTACAAGTTTATGAGTTAGTTGTTTGAACCTGAGGTCCTAGCTCAGGTTCATAAGCTTTTTGTGTTTGATTTTGTTCTAATTACTTTTGTTAGTATTTGTGCTTTTGTTTAAATGTTTTCAAGTTGTTAAAACAAGTTTGAGTAGCCTACATTTTGTTTTGGTCATTTTAAGTGTCAAATAGATCAGCAGTCAAAACAGGCCTTGAGGCCATTTTCAAGTTTAAATTTCAGATAGTTAAAATAGTTTTTGGGTCTTAAAATTTTGTGCACAAGTAGATTGTAGGGTAGTTTAAATCTGCTTGAAAACTTTATTTTAGCTATATATATGCTTAATTGGTCCATCTGTTTTTTAAGCGCCTTTTTTAGCCTTTTTGTTTTTCAAACCAAAAAGAAACTCAACTCATACTGAGTCAATAAGCAGTTTTCATCTAGCTTTTTCTTTAATCAATTGATTTTCAAAAGTAGTTTTAAGTAGCTTATAGGTTAAGGTTTTAAGTGGTATTAGCCAAAAGTCCATAAGGATCCTTTAGCTTATTGAAAAATAAGCTCAAAGTTGCCCTATGGTACTGTTTGGTTAACAGTTTGTCTCAAAGTGCTTATTTGAGAATTTCAGCTTATAGCCTGTAGTTTTTGCTTGATTTCTGTTTTAACTAGCTTATTAGGTTAATATTTAGAAGTTCATAGCTTATTAAGATTAGAATTTAGCTTATTTTATCTTTTCTTAAAAAAAATCAAAAACATAGTTAAGTAGCAAGTAGCCTTTTCATTTAGCTTTTTCAGTGCTTATTTGAATTTCAAAATGTATTTTGTTTGTAGTTTTGAGTAGCTTATTGGCCAGTCTTTAAGGTAGTATAAGATAATTTTTCATAAGGATCCGTTTGAGTACTAAAAATTAAGCTCAAAGTTGGCATTTTGTCTGTTTTGAAATTGTTTATCACCAAAGTGCTTTTATGATTTTTTGCAGATTATTGGCTTTACAAATTTGCTTATTCTTCTTTCCATCTGTGCTTATTAGGATAATATAGGGATAGGTTTGTTGACTTATTAGTTTAGGCTTTGCTTTATTTTAGCTTATTAGTGAATTTGAGTTTTAAGAAAAAGCTTAAAAAGAGTTGAATGTTTTCTGTCATATTAATAAGCTGTTTTCAGCTTATAATTGATTTTTAAAAAAAGTTTCTTTTACAAAAGTTCTTAGTTTTCAGCTATTCTATAACTTTGTTTTAAAAAGTTTTGCAAAATAAAAAAAAGGGAACGAAGGAAGTCATGGGTGGGCAAGGCTCGAACCCATGACCTCAACCTCATTCAACCTTTTATAAACCTCAACACAACAACACACTCAACATGCACCTTGGGACTTTTAAGTCCTTAGGTGGCATTCCTTATTACTTTTATAACACCTTTTTGAGTCTCATTTATAATATTAAAGCACTTCGATTGAGTGCCTTTATAGCTTTTTCTTGCGGGATTATTATTTTAAGCTTTCTCCTTGTTAGTTATTTTTTTCCTGCATTCTTGTTGATTAATCATTTTTAGTAATTTTCTTAGTATTTTAGGTTCATAGTTTGGTATTTTTAATCATTTATTTTTGTTAAAAAGTCATAAAAAATAGAAAAATAATCAAAAAAATAAAATTCTTTTTCATAAAAATTTCTTTTATTATATTTTAGGCTTAGGATTTAAATTTGCTTTCGTAAGGTTAGTATTTTTTGAAATTTTCACTTTTAAGAACGGGATTTCGTTCACGTTCTCGTTTTCTGCGTTTTTAGCTTTAAGTGTTCTCGCTTTTTAGAATAAGAATTTCCTTATCCTTTTTCTTATAAGTTAGTAAAAAGGATAGGTAAATTAGAAAAATCATTTAGGTTTAATTTTAGATAATTTAGGTTTTATATGTCACGTTTTTTAATTCCGTTTACATTTATTGCTTAGTGTCGTTTAATTTGCATTTCTTGTTTTTACTTTCGTTTTCGTGCATTTATTACTTGTCATTTTATTTAGTTAAAATTTAGAAAACCCAAATCAAAAATCTTTTAAAAACCATTCAAGAAATCGCGCGGTTGCGATCACAGACGTTAACCGATTTCTCAATTTCGCCACTTCGTCAAGGGGAAAAAAGGACGGGTCGGGTTTTGGGAGATTTACTTATTTGTTTAAAAGTTCGTTTCTAAAAACCCGACGGTAAATATTACTATTTACTATTATTTTATATTAAGATCCTTATTATACTTATTATACAGATATACAATTTAGTGTGTTCGGAGCGATTATCAGTTGGACCCTGTTCATCTTGAATTGACATGATGTACTGTAATTCCAAAGAGTATAGCTTATATTAGTAATTTTTTATAAGACCCGATATAGTAATATACTTTTCATATAATAACATGATAATCAAATCAAGATGCATCTAGTCAAAACCAACTAATGCAACAACTAGTGTATGTATGTATGTCCCGTGCAAACCCCTTTGTATGAATGCAATGTTTGAAAACGGTTATAGTCCAGCAAAAACATTTGACCTGGTTCTCTATAACCTTGGCTCTTGATACCAATCTGTAACACCCCCAAATTGGGTCGCCAGCGGAATAAGGGTCCGGGGCGTGTTAATTAAATGATCAACAACACTAAGATATTATTAGAACGTCCAAAGTCGTTTAAAAACGATAACATTGGATTTAACAAAGTATTTGTTACATAAGCCCGAAGGCTTTCACTGTCTCTTGTTCCAAAATTACATAGATTTTAGCCCATTAACAGATATACAAAATGTAATGCGACAAAATCTTTATGCATGATATCCAATTCAAAACACTAATGAATCCCTTGCACAGTAAATTGCTTATTGACCTCATGATAAACATTGACTTTAAAAACGTTCAACAATAATGTTGGTGAATTCTAGGTTTGATTAATCGTTATATTGTAGGACCAAGATTTCCCATGTGTTTTGATTAATGCAAGGAGATAGCAAAACATCATATAAATGTAATTACGTTGCCCTAAGCACATGTCACTGAAGTCAACATAACTGGAATATTTATAATGGCTACATTGCCCGTGGATGATGTTATAACCCAAAACAATCCTATTTTCGTCATAGTTATACGTATCGTTTTCCAGTGATAGCTATTCACTCCCGAAACGGGGATGTCAATCCCAAATAGTTATATTCATACACATTCGCGCTCATAATCCAGTAACTGACAGTTCATGATAATAGGCTCAACTAGGGTTATCGCTACTTAGGCAACACGTAATCATAATGTAAAACTTATCCACTTGTGTCCAATTATAAAACAGTGCATGTTTCTCACCCCAAAAAACTTATAAAAACAAATCATGTAAAATGTGGGGCTATGAACTCACCTTGAGGTTGACGCGAATATCAAAGTGTATCACAGAAAATGCATTCACGGGTAATGAATCCGACGTGCAACCTAATCCAATATAGTCGTATAAAGGTAATAATCCACCTTGGGTATATACTACCTTATATATTCTATAGTAGAATCATCACATCTATTTGTAATTAGAATCATGGTATAAGGTTAAAACGTTTTTAATTTAACGCTTTAGTAAAACTAGATATACTTTACCGTTTTAAACCGTTTCTCAGTTTATTACGTCCAGTCTTGTATAATCGATGTATCAAATTATGAAATTTTTGTATTTCATGTCCTCTAGTGAATAGTACTTTCTACTGTTCACACCAGTTATAAAGTTATGAGTTAAGTACATTTTTTGTCCTTGTGGTTTGGTGCATTTTCTCACTTTTGGTCCAAAAATAAAAAAAAGTTTGGTTTTTGGTCCAAAACACATAGTTTCGTTCCACTTTTGATCTAAAAGACATAGTTTCGTTACACTTTTGGTCCAAAAGACATAGTTTCGTTTCACTTTTAGTCCAAAATTTTAGTTGCAAATTCACGGCGATTGGACTATTAGTGGATCCGAAACTATTGTTTTTGGACCAAAACCAACCTTTTTTGAATTTGGACCAAAGTGAATCGCACCAATCCACAAGACCAAAAATGTACATAACTCTATAGTTTATTTTTATTGTTTTAGTGGTCGTAAAACCCGTTAATGTAATAACTTATTCGTTTTTAACCGATTTTAGCGATTCTTCGAGCAACGTCTTTGTATAATTGAAAGGTGTATCAAAATTATCAATTTTATTACATTTGGGTCTGATGATGAATAGTAAATTTTACTGGTTCATAGTTTATAAATCTTCTTTTTAAACTTGAATTATCGTAAACCGCCGTATTTTATTCGTTTTAGCTACGTTTTTAGTAATTCTTTCGAGCCACGATTCTCGTAATTGATAAGTCTATTTTTTATGAGGATTACAAAACAAATGTTCCTTGAGTGTTTATGAACAGTTAAACTTTTTATAATAAATAGTTTTATAAAGTAAATTTTTTATACATTTTGAGTTTATAATCTCGCCGTAATTCATAACTTCTTTGTTTTTAATTGAAAAAATAAGTTCTTAATGTTTGGAATCCTAAAAAATATGTGTGATTTTTTTAAAAATACCAAACTTCTGTTTGTAGTAGAATTTTGTAACAAGTTTTTATAAAAAATCTTTTATAAATCTGGTTATTATCGTAAACTCAGTAAAACTACGTATCTTTTTCGTTATTAATCCGTTTTTCAAGTTCCTTATATACCCGGAATCGTCATGAGACGTAGTATGCTAATAAAATATATAATTCATGCCTAAAATTTCGTGCCAAAACAGTCCTTAAATATCCTTTTGAGTTTATTTGTATAACTTTGTTTTTATATACTTTTTAACTTCATAATTTACCACAAGCCTTTTATAACCATATATATCATATGTCTTACATATATTAGTGTCCATAGGTCCATCATTTGTCCAAAAATGTCCAAGAAATCACAAGATCCATTTATGTACACACTTATTTATATAAGAACTTTCATATGTTCACTTTAATTACTAGTTTATACATGAACTTTTTATACATACACCAAGAGTGTACAAGACTTATACTTCCATTATAACCTCATATTAGTATCCATATAACATAAATAAAAGTCCATGAAGCAAGATTAACAAGTCATTTACAAACTTTTACATTGAAAACCTTTATTAGTAAACTTTGAAAACCCTAATTTGTATATACACTTTTTATACTCAAATCAACATGGTACAACACTTGTATATCCATTTTAACATGATATTACCAACAACATATCATATGTAAAAGTGTACAAATCCATAATCACAAGTAAAAATCCTTTTTACATGTTCAAAAGTGTCCTAATGGTGATTTTGCTATATAAAACTAACATATGCATAAAATGATAAATGTAAGGACATAAAGAGTTTTAGATGACCTTATGTGAGATGTTAATGCATGATAACCAACACATCTAAAACCTTTGTTTAGATGGAAAAACACAAAGCTAGCACACTGAAAAACCCTAGTTTTCCAAAGAAAACCACTAATCTTGCAATAACTTGATTTAATATCCTTGCAAAGATGATTAACCAACCCTTCAATACAACCTCTAGGTTATCATAGGTGAATGATGTGTTGAATGTTGTATAGGTCTTTAGAATCAATGCTATGGATTTGCTTAAAAGGGGGTGTTTGTAGCCGTGGGTTATCAGAGAGAAAGGAGGGATAGTTTTTATTTTTATTAAGTGTTTGAGTGTATCTTATCTTTTTTCTTTGGAGTGCAAGACTGTATATTTGTATAATAAGCTAGTCATAACACTATACAGACAAGATGAGTGTTTCAAGGATAGTGTTATGTCAAGGTTTATGGCTCTTGTGTAAGAGAGCATGGTGTGAAAGAATGTTGTTGAAGCTTGCTTGGAAACTTATATAACATGTTTTATATTAAGTTTGAAAAAATATCTCTTGTGATTCATACATACATATCCGGCCATGTATATGCATCTAGAAGGTATTTGTGTAATTTTTATGTATTAGGTATAATTGTGGGTATTTTTTGAAGTGTAGAAAAGTTATGGTGGTTCCGGGTATGCCTAAACGTATTTTATCGTGAAACGTAAAAACTTTAGCAACAATAAAAATTAATATGAACAAAGTTTTAATTATCAATCAAAATAATTACTTAGAACACTTTTCTTGATGTAAAATTTTAATCGTATGATGCTGCGTTAAAATGTGCAATGATCTTTTTTAGATTACGTGTTTTAATATTATTGTTTTAACATATTTATAAAGCAAACGGGTACAATACTAAAAATACATAGTGAATTTATTGATGTCACAAATGACCTTAAAACACGGGGTGTTATACCATGTCAAAGGATCATGCATATATCTTTGTAGCTTCTATAGTGTATCTTCTTTGTCTGGTTCAAATAGTCTTTTCAATTTAACCCATAGAGCTCTTTCCATATCTTCACTAGTTTCTGCAGATCTAAACCTTTCTTTAACTAAGCTCCATAATGTATCAAGGTCTTATTTGTCAAATCCTTTGAGCATATCTTTAAAGCTTTGATATGCCTTTGTGATATTACTAACCCTGATAATCTTCCAATACTTTCTTGAACCTTCGGTATGAATTTCCCAATCTATAATGGTAGACTTAACTTGTAAAGCTTCTGCCTTGATTTCTTCAACTGGAACTATCTCTATCATTTTCATTAGTTCTTCTTCAGATAATTCGTTTGGTTCTCCAGTTGGTTGTTCTTGAATAGGTTCTGAACTTGAAGCTTTAGATGTTCTTAGCCTCTTGAAACTCTCTTGAAGTAGTGTCTCTTCTGCAACTCTCTTTGTTGTTGTCTTTTCAACTTCAGTATCCTTTTTAAATAAAGTTTGTACCTTATTATACTCTTTTTCAAATATGGGTCTGATCTCATCATAGCTCATTCCTTTGAAGTAACCCATCTTGTATCCAGCCATATTCTTCAAATAAACCATCATATTCTTCCTTGTTTGAGCTACTGTGACTGGTTTCTTCTTGAGAGTTTGATATCTTATCATAGAACCTGATTGTCTCTCTTGAACTTGTTCAACAATAGTATTCCAGTCAATATCATCAGTTTCTTTTCTTTGATCCAACTGTTTTTGTATCTTTAAGGCTTTTTCAAAATCAATTCTTTTTTGTTCTTCTCTTGCTACAGCTTTTGCCATTTCTTCCTCATTTAGCTTCTTAGCTATCTCTTCATCAGTACTAATTTGTTCTTTACCTTAAATTTCCTTAGCAGTACTAAAAAGACCTCAAGCAGTACTATCTGTACTTAGAACACTTCTTTTTACTTTATTAATAGGTCTTTGCTTTTTTTCTCTGGATGCATCTGCAAGGATCTTAGTTGTACTTAAAACACTTAATTCAGCTTCTTGGCTTTATTCTTTACCTTGTAGATCTTTTGTAGGAGTAGTCTGCTGCTCAGTCTATTCCATATCATACTCAACTTCTGCATATTCTGTCTCTATATCTTCATATGCCGTCTCTGTCATCCTCCCCTGTTTAGAAGGATCCTCTGAAACAAAATCCTCCTCTTCATCTGAAATGACCATCCTTGCCTTCCTCCTTGCTGTGGTAGACTTAAGCTTGTCTTCCAAGTGTTTGACCTTCTTCCCCAACTTTGTAAGAGCCTTACCATGAACATCCTTAGTCTGTTTGAGATCTTTCTCCAAGCTGGCGACTCTGTCAAATAATTTGGTACACAATTCCGTTAATTCATTAAGTTTCTTGCTGTCCTCAACACTTCCAGGTATGTAACCTCATGAGAGAGGTGAATCATGGAGCATGAAAGATGTTGTTTATGGATTTGGTGGTTCATTGAAAGGTAGGGATGAAGTAGTAGTGATAGGTTCAGATGTAGGTAGTTGAGAAGGTTGTTCTTGTGATGATGTTGGATGAGATGTAGTGGGTTGTGATGTAGTAGTTTGTGAGGTAGGTTCAGAAGCAATAGGTATGTGTTGAGACTCAATAGTGAGTGTTGGTCTTTCACCCTGACCAGGTTGGTCATGAAGCAGCATAATATCAAATAAAGGTACGTGTACCCCTAAAAAACCTATTTTCATGTTGCTAAAAAGTTTTTGTGTTAAAGAAGGAGCAACACATATTCTTTTATGTGGATTAAGATGCCTTTACTTTTTATTCAAAAAGATTTGTATAAAGTGTGGATACATCAAAATTTGGTTTTACTATCAACATTTTTCACCATACCATCAAAAATTAGTTGTGAAAACTTAAAAGTCTTGTTTGTAGCTAAACAAATGATTGTAGTTGCAATATTACTTGAAAATTGTTCCCATGAAGTTTTCTTAGGACTTAAACAATGTAATATGGTATGGATCAAAATCTCCTTGGGGAGTGCAATTTACCTTTTTTAAAAGTAAGTTTGTCATTAGTAGAAACATACCCCATTAGAGTGAGTTGTTCAAAGATTTCAGTATTGGGCAAAGAACTAAGACCATCTGCATCTGCTAATTGGAGATGTATCCTAATAGATGCTTCAGTAATAGACATAATTTGTGCCCATACAAATGTGTCAGTTATCTGTATGTTCTCCATATCATTGACTGTTTGACAGTAGTAGTCTGCCAAAATGTTCAATTAGAGATACATAGATAGTAGGCGTAGGGTTTTGCAGTTAAAGCACTACCTTGTACGGGACTTCCATCAAGATAGTCTCTACTATCGGATGGAATTTTCTTCACTTCAGTTGGCTTTTGAATAAATGACCCACCATAGTTATGCTTGTCCCCAGAATCCTATATCGGCTATGTGGAAGAAGTTATGACAAATTACTCGATGTGAGTGTTGGGTTTAATATTCAATTATATGGAATTTGAGTTTGGTAAAAACCAATTAGATTTTTAGAGGACGAGGTTAGGTTATTGAAAGCGGATAAGTGATCAAATTGTATCTTTATCTTAAAGAACAAGTGTGTAAAAAAGGTAAAGATAACAATTTCCAAATTAATAACCTTATATACGCAGACAGTTGCGTAAAAATCTCAACGGTAATATTCAAAGAGTTGAAAATTTGTTATTGACCAAACAGTGTAAACGGTAACTCAGCAGTACAAATAGTACTCTAGCAGTACTAACTTTAGTACTAGCAGTACAAAGTTTTACCCAACAGTATTAAGAATTTGCCTAGCAGTATTAACTTTTTCTCCAATAATCATGCAACAACATGCCTCTATTCATCACAAGCACACTAGAAATAACTAGATAGACATGTGAGAATTCATGAGGATCCATATTTATACATAACCCATGAATAGAAGTCAAAGCTATTAGTCAAACCAAAATACCAATTTTGACCCATTTCTTCCCAAATTTAACCTTAAGTCATTCCAATAGCTTAGGTGGAAGAGTAGTTTTTGGCAAACTACCAGCCATCAACGGATTTGATAATTCTTTACCAGTTGCCGTTTTCCCTGGAATAGCCAATGCTTCATTGCAAAAACATGGTGCATTGATAAACCATATAGTTTTGAGTAAACTATCAACTATCAACGGATTTGAGAAGTCTTTACTAGAAACCGTTTGCTCTGGACTAGCCAGTTCTTGATGTCTGTTAGACATGGTGAACTGATGACCATTTGTTGTGTGGTATACTACCAACACTGAAAGGATATTCATGTTAACATCAATATCCTCCCCTCAACTCCTGCATTTTCCTCAAATCAGCATATCCTTTATTAATCAAATAAACTTTAAGCTCTAAACCTGCAAAATGTTAGTTCCAAACACAAAGAAATACAATCCATAACATCTTGCATAATACTCATAAGAGAATTAATTTCTCTTTGGGACCCAAGCCATTACTGACTTGACTCTGCCTGTTGGATCAACATAGTCAACTTGCTTACACATGTATGATCTACTGTTTTTGGAGACATGATCTAGAACCTTAAGTTTAGGTCTCCAAACCTAGCATGCTTTGGACTTAACAACATCAATCCCTTGTTCCCTAATAGCACTTGTCACTCTTTTTCCTTTAGCAGTATTAATAGAATTTACCTTGATAGTATTAACTTTGTTATTTAAATTTCTATTTTTAAGTACCGTTTATTGGTAAAAATGTCTCTTAGATGGTGAATGTGACTTCTGAAAAGCATTTGGTCTAGATTTTGCAACATTCACAAAGGGTTTGGGTGCAAAAGTCTTAATAGGTCTGGCAATACTAACTGTTGCTACTGTTCTTGAAGAACTTTGCCTAGCAGTACTAATTGGTACTAGGCCAAACTTGGTTAAAACTGCTGTTGTAGCATAATTTCTTCTAGAATTAGAGAAATTTTGATGATTAGTCCTCATAGCATTATTCCAAACTGGTCTAACTTCCCTTTAACCAGTCCCCTGTTTCACATTGTTCAAAACAGGTTTTTGTACCATCTTTTTATCATGACAATCACAATCTTTAATTAGATGGTTAAAACTCCCACACACAAAACAAGCTTTTGGGGTAAACTAAAATCCAACTCCTAATTTCTTAGGCTTTAGAGTATTCCAGCTTGTACGGTTGTTCCTAAGGTTTTGACTAACTTTCCTAGGTTAACACCACAGTCTCATCTTCATCACAATCAGAAACCCAATCTTCAATTATTAGAGCATCTGAAGTTTTCTTTACTTCCTT
>BQNB010138155.1:2337-17747 GCA_026074375.1 Tanacetum coccineum | reverse complement strand
GGTGCCAGTTTTTCGCCACCATGTTATGGTACCCAACCCTTATGACACGACTATATTTGTGCATATTTGAGGGAATAATCGTCACCATCTATATAGTTAGATCTAATGGTAGGGATTAACTTTAACTTTTATCTTGAAAAAGACATTTTAGTCCATTATAAAAACAATTTTTTTAATCCACTCTTTTAATATGTAATTATAAATTCATTTTTTTAAAGCACTGAAGATCCACGACTTGAGCAGACACTGTTCACTAGCTGATACGAGCCGAGCTAAGCTGACAACTTGGAGGAATAAAAATTTAATAGTGGGCTCTCCACTATCCTTGCCTCCTCCTGCATGCTTACCGCATGTTTTTCATTGTTAATCCCACCTTCACAATTTCCCAATAAGAGTCAGTCTTGCCTTTTTATATGCCTGACCTCTCATTTCTCTCTCTAAACACACATGCAATGGAGGATCTCGAGTAGTGGTGATTGTTTATGGTTTTGGTGTTTCAAGAATCACCTGCAATGGTGGTTTAGATCCAAAGGAGTGTTCATCGTTTAGGGTTTGGGTGGTCAAACAACTGATATTGAGGTTTGATTATGCTATTTTTTTATCCTTTTCTTTTGTTTATGGATTTGTGGACATGCGTTTGCGTTTGTTTAAGTTTTGTTTTGAGCCTGATATATGATTACGAGTGGTGATATTGCAGGCACTGTTGCGAAGCCAAGTTGGTGTTCAAGGGATTAATGTCGAGGTTTTGGTTGCTAACTTATTTGTTGTTGCATGTTAGTTTTATTTATATTTTTTTAGTTTCTGGATTTGTAGGCATGTGTTTGTTTTTGTTTAAGTATATGATAAGTTTTGTATGTGATCATAAGTGGTAATGTTGCGGGTATTGTTGCGATGTCGACCTGGAGTGTGAAGAATTGATACCGAGGTTTAGTTGTTATCTAATTTGTTATTGCATGTTGTTTTTTGAGTCCGATATGTGATCAAAGGTGGTAATTTTATATGGCTTCTTGCAGTTTGTATTTTATTTGATGGCTAAATATGTGTTTACGTTTGTTTAAGCTTTGTGACAAGTGTTGATTCTACATGGTTCATGTGATATGTGGTATCTTTTAGATTCTAATATATACTCACATGTCTTGATTCTAAATAATTTTTTTATTTTTGGGTGGATGGGTTTCTCTTTGTTTAAGTTTCGTAATACGTCTGATTTGTGATCATTAGTGATGATTTTATATAGTTTGTTGGATATGTGAAGCTGTTTACTTATGCTTTGAAATAAATCTAATTTGTGCATAAATGGTGGTTATAAACGATGTGCTACAGGTTGTGTTTTATTTGATTTTTGAACATGTGTTTGTGTTTGTTTAAGTTATGTGGTGTCTTTTTATGATGTGATGTATGGTTACATATGTTGATTTTACATAGTCTGGATAATTTATAGTTATGAATGCTCATCGACGAGGAGTTTTTGGACATGCACCTGTGTTTTTATATGTGAACCTTGGGCGTGTTCGAACAATCACTTACTACCTAGTATACTGTTGGGTTAGTTTCTGAGCCCTTCAGTCTCTTAGTAGATTTATACATAAAATCCCCTATGTGTAATATAGCCGAAGACAAGTTCAGCTTCAGTTCTTCAGGTACTTAGAAGATCAAGCAGTATCTTCACTCAGTTTATATGATGGTTCAAAAAATGAAGAAGGCCTTAGCAAGAGCTTCAGTTCAGCTTGGTTGGCAATTCTAAAATGAACGATGTCGATCTCCTCTTAGAAGCTGAAACAAAATGTTTCTCTTCTAGAAGGTTTACAAGGGAGGAAAAAGATTGCTTTATGTCAAAAGGAATAAAACAAATCTCCTTGAGAATGAATACTTCTAAAGTTGGTATAGAAGTACAACAACTTTCCTTAAAGGACTGTACCTGGTATCTTAAAACATGTGTGCATTAAATGGTATCTCAACCACTCATATAATGCATGGCATGTATCCTAGGTATCCCATTGTAAACTGTTGGTTCCAATTGAATGAATCTTGTTATCTTAGATAGATCTAAAACAACTAGATTAGAAACCTTGTGGTGTATATATAAAGATTATGCGGAATTAATCTTTATATACTCAGAAGAAACAATCAAACAGTGAACACAAAACTTTCACTATATTGAACAAATCACAAAACAACTATATGTTTTGCCTAACAGCTAATCGTGTTCTTCTTCTATTATCTGAATATTAATCTATATGTCCGTCTAACTATGCCGTAAGGGTTCCTTTTATACACCAAGGAAAAACCCTAATAGGCTTACAAAACGCGTTAGGAGATTATGCAGAGATCATGCATATCTATTCCTAATTTATCTCATACATATCTCATAAGCAGCACTAAAACACTAACTAACAGTACTAACTATATACTGACAGTACTAACATTGTACTAACAGTACTAACTATAACTAGCAGTACTAACTATTACAACTAGCAGTATTAAGTCCTTCAGCAGCATTATCTTGTAGAAGCTCTTTAATTCCCAACAATCCTCCCCTAAACTTATGATTTACCTTCAAATCTTAAGTTTCTTGAATTAAAGTTATTTGATTTTGAGAGGATTCTTTCAAACACTTTAGCTTCCTTTCCTGTTAGCTTTTAAAAATTCTTCATAACTAACTCTGTTTTGCAATCTGATATTTGATAAACTTTATAAGCTCATGTGCCATCGTACTTTCTTCTTCTGCTTCAATCTTCAAGTTGATCATCTTTTCTAAGATTTCCTTCTTCAGTGGATACTTCTTTTCTACTAACATATTGATCTGTATTGATGTACCATCTAAGAACAAAGAGTGAACACCACTGTATTCATGTAATTTCCATCTCAGCAACTCCCAATACTGTTGATTCAACCATATGTCATCTTCTTTATTTGGATCAAATAACATCCTAAGATCTCCCCATAGATCTAAATCATAACCTTCCAAGTGATGACTTAAATCTTTCTTGAACCAAGCTATAGAGTTGTCTCAAATCTTGTCTATCAAGTCTTCTTAACAATGCTTGAATATCTCCATGAAATCTTGAACTTCCATATGCTCTTGTAATCTTGCAGACTTCTGAATCTTTTGCTTCTGTCATTCCCATCAAGATATATTCCTAATTTACAATATTATGTTTGCCGTAAAACTCTAAATTTCCCATTTTGATGAATGAAAAGTTGATTAATAAGCTAATTTAGTAGAAGTAAAAGATATGAGCTTATCACATATCCTTATAACTAGATTGTTTGCATAAATATCTTAACGCTCTTTTCTAATTTGTTATGCCAAACAGTACTAACGGTCACTTAGCAGTACTAAGTTTGGTCTAGCAGTACTAACTTGAACCTAACAGTATTAACTTCTCTTAGTAGTAAAAATATATCCCCAGTAGTACAAACTTAACACTAGCAGTATTAAGCTTATACCTAGCAGTCCTGTACACTTCTTCAAATATATACCTTTCCATCCTCCCCTGTTTGACAGGATCCTCTGAAATCAAATACTCTTCTGCATCTGAAATCATAACTACTTGACGTTCTTATCAACATTTGTTACATCTGAACATGATACTCCTTAGAATTTAAAGAGCATTTTCCAAATGGAACTTTATCAATCAATTTGGTACACAAATCCATCAATTCTATAATTTTCAGACTGTCCTCTCCACTTCTAAATGTGTAACCTTTTGAGAGAGGTGGATCATGGGACTTATAGTTTTAGGCAAACTACCAGCCATAAACGGATTTGATGACTCTTTACCAGTTGCCGTTTGCCCTGGAGTAGCCAATGCTTCATTGCAATAATATGGTGCATTGATAACCATATAGTTTTAGCAAACTAGCAGCTATTAACACATTTGATTTGGCTTTACCAAAAACTGGTGATACCTGACTAGCCAACATTCCGTGAAGAAGGAGAGTAAAACCCTATAATTTTTGGTAAATATCAACCATAAATGATTTGAAAATCACTACCAAAAGCAGTTTGCTTATGGACTAGCCAGTTCTATAAGCCTTTTAAGCATGTGAATTATGACTCATATTTATTGTGGTTGTAAAACCAACACTAAAAGACCATCCATTCTATCATCAAAGTTCTTATCAAAATCCTCCCCTCAAATCCAACTATCCTTCTTTTTATAACCTGCAAATGTTAGTCTAAAACATAGAAAATACAATAGCAATACTAACATAGCAATATCAAGTTAATAATTAATAGATCTAACGTATACTTACACAAGAGAATTAATTTTCTCCTGGAACCCAAGCCATTACTGACTTGTTTCTGCTGTTGTGATCAACATAGTTAAAATTGCTTACAAATACATGATCCCAGTATTCTTGTAGACCATGAAAAATTTATTTTTTTAGTTTTAAAAATCATCTTTAATTTAGGTCTCCATCCCAGTATGCAGTAGGCTAACAACATTTATCACCTTTGTTTCCCAACAACACTTGTCATACTTTTTTCCTTTAGAAAATTAAACAGAATTACCTTGAAGTATTAACTGTTTGCATCAATTTCTATTTTTAAATGCTGTTTGTTGGCAAAAAGGTCTTCTTAATGATGAATGTGACTTTTGAAAAGCATTTGTCCTTGGTTTGGCAATATTTACAAAGGGTTTGTGTACAGCAGTATTAAATGGCCTAGCAGCACTAACTGGTGCTGCTGTTCTTGAAAAGTTTTCCCTAGCAGTACTAAATGGTACTAAGCCAGACTTGGTTAAAACTGCTGTTGGAGCAAAATTCCTTCTAGAATTAGAAATTTTTTGATGATTGACCCTCTTTGCATTAGTCCAAACTGGTCTAACTTCCCTTTCACCAGTTCCCTTTTTCACATTGTTCAAAATAGGTTTTTGTACCATCCTTTTATCATGAAAATCACAGTCTTTAATTAGATGGTTAAAACTCCCACACACAAAACAAGCTTTTGGTGTAAACTGAAATCCAACTCCTAATTTTTTAGGCATTGGGGTATTCCAGCTTGTACTGTTGTTCCTAGGGTTTTGACTAACTTTCCTAGGTTGATCAGCTTGCTTAGGTTTTTGAACATTAAGAGATTCTAACACAACAGTCTCATCTTCATCACAATCAGAAACCCAATCTTCAATTATTGGAGCATCTGAATTTTTCTTAACTTCTTTAGAGACATTTTCACTAACATCCTTATTTACCTTAACACCATATCCTTCAAATTCAGGCTGTTTAAATTTCTCAAGTCCTGAGTTTGAAAATCAAATACTAGGAAGGTGCAAACAGCCTTAAGTAAGGTGAATAACATTATATCCTAGACCCATCTTATTTTTATCAGATATTTGATTTGCAATCAATTGATCCAGACTTTTAGAGGCATTTTCAAAGTTGTCAATTTTAAACTGTTTATCCTCTTTTTCTTTCTTAAGTCTTTCTACCTGTTTCTTAAGAGCATTAATATCTGATTCATTAAATAAGGCATCACTTTTAAGAACAGCAATCTGATCACAAAGCATTCTTTCATTTTTCTTGTAGAAGACTAGTCGTTCTTCCATAGACTCTAAACCCTTTTTATAGCTATATAAATCAGATTCAGACTTACTAAGCTCTATTATCGACTTATCATAACTAGACTTAAGATTTTCAAAGTTTTTAAGACAAGTTTTAGAGCAAGTTTTGTTATTTTATACCTCAGAGTCAGAGAAAGCCATAAGTGCAAAGTTGATAGAACCCTCCTCATCTGCCATGTAACTCCAATCAAATCCAGTCCCATCTATAGCTAACATAGCTTTGGAAGAAGATTCTTCTACATTCACTGTTCTTCTTGAGCTATCTTGACTTCTGCTCCTGTTCTCTTGACTCCTAGGATTTCTGCACTCTCTAGCAAAATATCCTAACTTAAGACTGTGAAAACAATCCAACCTTTTTCTTGTCATAACACAATATCACTTCCATTGATGAAATCTTCTTTTTACCATTTTCTTTGATAAAACTTTTCTTGCTTTCATACTAACATGCAATTCACTTTAAATATAATTACATCAAGATCATCTTTATGAATTGCTCTATTCTTCAAGAACAACTTGAGACCCCTTGGGTTTGATGGCCAGATAAGCATATACTGTGGCATCATCCCCGAGACTAGCAATACTATTATTAGTGCGGCAGTACTAACAGGAGTACTACCAGACTACTAACATGAACATTAGCAATTAATTTTATTTTTTTTTTTAATATTTTTTTAAATAATTTAAAAAAAATTTTTTTTTTTTACTTTTTAATTTTATTTTTTTTTTTTTTTATTATAAAAATTGTATTAACATCATTTACGCTATGACCTGAACAAAGGCCAACATTCTGAGAGCCTGAGTTGAGCTAGAGGTTACACTTTTTTTCTTATGCATCTTGCTCAACAATCTTAAAATTGTTTGTAAAGATCATCCAAACTTATTGACCCAATCTGATTTGTTCCTCCAGACCACAACATGCATAGCCTCATTCATATGGGGGGAGAAGGGGGGGGGGGGGGGAAGGAAAACATCTTTAAGAATTCAGGTTAAGTTCTCAGAGTATTTTTTCACCCTAAGATAGTTAATTGGCTTACAAATTTTTCTGAAGCCTGTTAAAAATAGAGTCATATGACTCCTGACTAGAACATTGAAGGTTTCATACAATCTGCTTTAAGAGTGCTTTTGATCTTCTTGTGGCTTCATTACCACCAAATCTTTCTTCTATGGCATTCAAAATAAAGACTTGGCATCCTTGTGTTTTATTGAAAGTAAGTAGATGCTCCACATTAGAATGTCCCATCATCAAGATGCTTCAGGCTATTAAAGATCATGCTTCTTAGATCTTCTGTTCATCAGTAACATGACAGTTATTGTTTTAGTAGAGTGTTACACATCTTCTTTTGCAGTGGTTCGATCTACTATCTTAAAGAGTTTTCCTTCCTCTATGATCTCCAAAAGCATATTTCTTGAAGTTGAATGTATGACTCTATCCTGAGTCTCCATGTATCATATTCACCTTGCTTGAGAAGTGACAGTTTTGCAAGAGAATTGTTTTGGGTATTTTCTAGATCCATGGTTTTTGATATAGGGAATGAGCAGAGAGATGGATCTAGTTTGTTTCTTCTAAATCAAGGTTTCAGAAACCCGCTCTGATACCACTTGTTGGTTCCAATTGAATGGATCTTTTGTTCTGCTTAGATAAATCTAAACAACTAGATTAGAAACCTTGTGGTGTATATATAAAGACTATGCGGAATTAATCTTTATATACTCAGAAGAAACAATCAAACAGTGAACACAGAACTTTCACTATATTGAACAAATCACAAAACAACTATATGTTTTGCCTAACAGCTAATCGTGTTCTTCTTCTATTCTTTGAATATTAATCTATATGTCCGTCTAACTATGCCGTAAGGGTTCTTTTTATACACCAAGGAAAAACCCTAATAGGCTTACAAAATGCGTTTAAAGATAATGCATATCCTTTCCTAAGATATCTCATGCATATCTCATAAACGGTACTAACTATTTTATACTAATGGTACTAACTAACTGATCAGTACTTAACATTTTGTACTGTCAGTACTAACTATTACTAGCGGTACTAAGTCTTCAACTAACAGTACTAAGTTCTTCAGTATCATTATTTTGTAGAAGCTCTTTAATTCCCAACATAAACCCTAATTCCTTGTCTATAAAAGGAATGCGATGTCAGAGTAAATGCTATCTTTTTCAATTAACGTGAAACACATTGAAGAGCATTTACTCCCAAAACAAACGGAAAGAACCACTGGAGCTGAAGCTCAAGTGTTGGTTAAATAGTTTGTACTTAAACTTATAACTTAGGTTTGAGTTTAAGTTAGAGGAGATCACTCCAATTGTCATTCAACCACTTTGCTATTCCGCAAGCAAAGTGTGTCATAGATTCTTTATTTGATTCTAATAAGAACCTACACGTTAAAAAGTTACTTTTGTTTGTTTTAAACTTGTTCTTAATATCGTTCATATATATCTGTTTAAAACATCACTTTGTTTCCATGAAATGTGATTAGTTTAACTTAATAAACCATATATCACATTTAAGGGGACCAACAAGTGGCATTAGAGCAGTTTGATTTGTAAAACCTTTTTCAAAAGTTTTTATATAACTACTCAAAAGATTTTTAGAATAAAGATCCATTAAAAATGATAGTAGAAGTACCATAAAGTATTAAATATAGGGGTGGCCAAATAAATGCTCCTCCTATGATTGAGGTGGAAAATTTCACCAATTGGAAGAAGAGGTTCATGTGCCATATAATTGGTATTGAACCTCAGTTCAAAAACACTATTCTCAATGGTCCTTATGTCCCACAAATAGCTGGTCAAAGGAAACCCGAAGGACAATGGACATATGATGAGAGAAAGGCTACTAACTTAGATCAGCGACTCAAAAGTCTCATCTTGTTTGTCCTTCCAGATGACTAAATGAATTCTGTTATCAACTGTGAGACATCAAAATCTACTTGGGAAGACCTGATACTATATCATGAGGGCCATTTTGATGTGAAAAAAGTAGGGTCATGGACCTGAAGTTATGTTACAACACCTTTAAATTCAAAGAAGGTGAAACTCTAACACAAACTTTCACCAGATATAAAGCTTTGATGAATGAATTAGTAAATGATGACATCAAACTTTTAAAGCTTAAAATATACACTAGGTTCATAAATGGGTTACCAAAGAAGTGGCTAAGTTTTTGTCAAAGTCTCAGAAATACTAACCATGTTAAGGATTCTGAGCTTGCTTCTCTATTTGGCAAACTCAAATATAAAGAAAACCTCATAGAAAATATTTATGATACTATAAAGAAGAATTCTCTAACCACTGCAACACCTTTGTCAACTGCTTTTATCTCAACCTCTATTGTCCAAGACTTTCAAGATAGTCCTGATGATGAAGAGGATACAAGAAAAAGTCAATAGTACATGAATGACCTTAAAGAGGAATTTCATGAAAGAGCTTTTTCAGCCAAGTCCAAAAGGTTCTTCAAAAAGGGGTCCCAAAGGTTTAGAGGTGCAAAGGCAACTGATGAAACTCAATGCCACAAATGTAGGAGGAAAGGTTACTTTGCTAGAGATTGCTTCTCAAAAACTTCAGTTCCCTCATACTCATCACCCTTTCAAAATAATACTCAACCAAAATTCTTTAGTTCCTCTCAACAGAGTCCTAAAATGAGGCCAGCCAAAGACTTTAAAGCCAAATACAAAAAAGTAAAGGCTAAGCTGGCCCTTCTTAGTTCTGGTGATTCAACATCCAAATCATCAATGGTCAAGAACAAAGGTCTTTTTGTTGAAGCATATGAATGGGACGAAGAAGATGTGTCATCTGATGATAATGAAATGGTTAAAGTAAAGGTTCTCATGGCACTTGCTGATAATAAAAAAGTTGATGCTGGCAAAGAAAGTGCTAAAAATAGTGAATGGGTGAAGATCTCTATGAGAAAGGTACACACTCTTTTTGAAATGGAAGATAATGATGAAAGAAAAACTTTTATTGATTATTTATGTATTGAACTTAATTATGTTAAAGAACAAAGAAATAATCTTGTGTTAAAACATAGAGATCTTCTTCAAGAACTGAAAACATGCAAAGAGAAATTGTTAGTACTAAAACAGGCAAAGCTTGATTTTCTTACAATGCATAATGTAAACACTGAAATTCTCAAAGAGAATCAAAACTTAAGTAATGAACTGAAAGAGCTAAACATAATCACTAAAACATGGCTTAACAATTCTAACAAAGTAAATCAGTATATCAGTGAACAAATTCCTAACCAAAAGAAAAGAATCTTAGGAGTTGATCAACTCGCTGAAGATCCCTCCAGTTCTGGGAAAACAGACTGCTGATGACACCAATGTGTCCATTCCAAGTGTCGAAAGACCTTGGTTATCTGAAGCTGAAGCTTTAAAATTGCCTAACCATGATACTTGTAGAATCCTTCCTCTTGAATCACTACTGAAAGTAACTGATTCCTTAGTTATTGTCACTGACTATGATTCAGCTGATGAATCTTTAGTTTGTAGCACCCCTCTTCTTCCACTAAAGAAACTTGCTGGTGCTGAACCTGTATATGGACCAAAGACTATCAAATCAGTTTTGAAGTCTAATTCCACATTCAAAGCTGAAACTTTAAAAGGTGTTACCATAAATGAACCAACCTCAGCTCCTGCTAAGGGTAAAAAAAATGTTTCAGCTTCCAAAAAGAACTCAACTCCTACTGGTAAACTAAAGAATGTGAAAACTAAAGATGACATTCCTTTGTCTGTTGTAATGAAAGAACTGAATGATCTCAAATTACAAATCAATAAAAATCAATCATCTTATTCTAGAAACAACAAACCTCAACAGGTTCCTAAAAACTCACTCCAAGCAAAATACAATTCACAATTAAAAAAGGGTTGTGAATTTTGTATGATGAATAATCATCTCATAGAAAATTACTACAATGTAGTATTTTGTAAAAAAATGTAAGAGAACTAATCACAAAACATGTGATCATGCTGAATATATGAGCTCAATGAACATGTCTCAGCATCTCAAAAGTCAAGGTGGATCTTCTTCATGATCTCAAACCTCAAGACCTCTGAAACCCTTTCCACCATGCAAACACTGTCGGTTTAATGATCATCAATCTAATGATTGTGTCAACTATCCCATGTGTGAAATTTATGGAAGTTATGATCATGACACCAAGGGTCATAATAGAATCATGTCTCTTAGAAGAGGAATAAAACCTAGGAACCCTCAACATGTCACAAAAATTTGTGAAATTTATGGTAGCACAATTCATACCACAACTGACCATAATGACATTGAGTGGTTCAGAAGAGGTGAAGCTCTTCAAGATAAGAAAGCTGAATCATCAAATGCTAACAGATCTAAAACTCCCACTAAGAGGTGGGTTTCAAAGCAAAACTAACCATTTAATTTATTTGTGTAGTGTGACAGCAGGAAGCCTATCTGGTACTTGGATAGTGGATGCTCAAGGCATATGGCTGGTGTCAAAAGTTAACTACACAAATATGTGAAACAACCAGGACCTAAGGTGGTATTTGGAGATGACTCTACATGCACCACTAAAGGATATGGTTCTTTAAAATGTAATGGTTAGTTTTCACTCAACATCTAAATCATCAATGGTCAAGAACAAAGGTCTTGTTGCTGAAGCATATGATTGGGATAAAGAAGATGTGTTATCTGATGATATAGAAAATGGTTGAAGTGAAGGTTCTCATGGCACTTGCTGATGATAAAAAAGTTGTTGTTGGCAAAGAAAGTGCTAGAAATAGTGGATGTGTAAAGATCTCTATGAGAAAGGTACATACTCTTCTTGAAATGGAAGATAATGATGAAAGAAAAACTTTTATTGATTATTTGTGTATTGATTTTAATTATGTTGAAGAACAAAGAAATAATCTTGTGTTAAAACATAGAGATCTTGTTCAAGAACTAAACACATGCAAAGATAAAATTTTTAGTACTAAAACAGGCAAAGCTTGATTTTCTTACAATGCAGCATGTAAACACTGAAATTATCAAAGAAAATAAAAACTAAAGAAAAGAACTGAAAGAGCTAACAACAATCACTAAAACATGGCTTAACAAATCTAACAAAGTAAATAAGTGTATTAGTGAACAAATTCCTAACCAAAAGAAAAGAATCTTAGGAGTTGATCAACTCGCTAAAGATCCCTCCAGTTCTAGGCAAACAAACTTAGTCTATGTAAAGTCTTCAGCTGATGACACCAATGTGTCCACTCTAAGTGTCAAAAGACCTTGGTTATATGAAGCTAAAGGTTTTAAATTTCCTAACCACGATACTTGTAGAATCCTTCCTCCTGAATCGTAACTGAAAGTAACTGATTCCTTAGTTATTGTCACTGACTCTTCAGTCACTGACTATGATTCAATTTATGAATCTTCAGTTTGTAGCACCCCTCTTCTTCTACTGGAGAAACTTGCTGGTGCTGAACCTGTATCTAGACCAAAGATTATCAAATTAATTTTGAAGTCTAATTTCACATTCAAAGCTGAAACTTTAAAAGGTGTCACCATAAATGAACCAACCTCAGCTCCTGCTAAGGGTAACAAAAATGTTTCAGCTTCCAAAAATAACTCAGCTCCTACTGGTAAACTAAAGAATGCGAAAACTAAAGATGACATTCCTTTGTCTGTTGTAATGAAAGAACTGAATGATCTCAAATTACAAATCAATTAAAATCAATCATCTTATTCCAGAAACAACAAACCTCAACAGGTTCCTAAAAACTCACTTCAAGCAAAATACAAAACATAATTCAAAAAGGGTTGTGAATTTTGTGGGATGAACAATCATCTCACAGAAAATTGCTAAAATGTAGTATTTTGTAAAAAAATGTAAGAGAACTAATCACAGAACATGTGATCATGCTGAATATATGAGCTCAATGAACATGTCTCAGCATCTCAAAAGTCAAGGTGGATCTTCTTCATGATCTCAAACCTCAAGACCTCTAAAACCCTTTCCACCATGCAAACACTGTCGGTTTAATGATCATCAATCTAATGATTGTGTCAACTATCCCATGTGTGAAATTTGTGGAAGTTATGATCATGACACCAAGGGTCACAATAGAATCATGTCTCTTAGAAGAGGAATAAATCCTAGGAACCCTCAACATGTCAATTTTTTTTTTTGAAACTTGTGGTAACACAGTTCATCCCACAACTGACCACAATGACATTGAGTGATTCAGAAGAGGTGAAGCTCTTCAAGCTAAGAAAGATGAATCATCAAATGCTAACAGATCTAAAACTCCCACTAAGAGTTGGGTTTCAAAGTAATACTAACCATTTAACTTATTTGTGTAGTTTGACATCAGGAAGCCTATCTAGTACCTGGACAGTGGATGCTCAAGGCATATGACTGGTGTCAAAAGTTACCTGCATAAATACGTAGAACAACCAGGACCTAAGGTGGTATTTGGAGATGACTCTACATGCACCACTAAAGGATATGGTTCTATCAAATATAATGGTATAGTTTTCACTCAACATCCAAATCATCAATGGTCAAGAACAAAGGTCTTGTTGCTGAAGCATATGAATGGGACGAAAAAGATGTGTCATCTGATGATAATGAAATGGTTGAAGTGAAGGTTCTCATGGCACTTGCTGATGATAAAAATGTTGCTGTCGACAAAGAAAGTGCTAGAAATAGTGAATGGGTGAAGATCTCTATGCGAAAGGTACACGCTCTTCTTGAAATAGAAGATAATGATGAAAGAAAAACTTTTGATGATTATTTGTGTATTGATCTTGATTATGTTGAAGAGCAAAGAAATAATCTTTTGTTAAAACATAAAGATCTTGTTCAAGAACTGAACACATGCAAAGAGAAATTGTTAGTACTAAAACAGGAAAAGCTTGAATTCTTACAATGCAACATGTAAAAACTAAAATTCTCAAAGAGAATCAAAACTTAAGAAAAGAACTAAAATAGCTAACAACAATCACTGAAATAGGGCTTAACAGTTCTAATAAAGTAAATCAGTGTATCAGTGAACAAATTCCTAACTAAAAGAAAAGAATCTTAGGAGTTGATCAATTCGCAGAAGATCCCTCCAGTTCTGGGTAAACAGACGTGACAGGAATACGAAAATGTCTCGGTTACTACCAATATATCGTTAAGTAGGTCGTATAATAATATTTATAACTTAGCTAAGCTAACCGGGTCAACATAAGATACCCATTATGTTGACCGGCTCATGTAAGGGTATAAATACCCTCTCCATGCCTTGGAGAGGGTTGTTGGTTCATTTCATAATACAAGTTTCTTTCTCTTACTAAGAGTTCTAACCTCCTCTTTCTCTCTCTAGAATTTCCTTCTCATTTAGTCATCTTAGATTGTATGTTTGATATCCTACAATTGGTATCAGTCGCCATGGGGTGATATCATGAGTTTGTGTGCGTTTTTATCTTGTTAGAATCGAATTTTTAGGTTATTTTGGGTTGTGGGTTTTCAAAAATCAAACCATAGATTTTTGTGTTTAAAACTCTTAAAGTTTATGTGTTTAAGCATGATCTAGGCCTAAGATACTTAGTTGTACAAGAAAAATCAAGGTAAAACCTCAAAAGGGTGTTTTTAGGTGATTTTTACGTGTTTTTTGTGTTTTTTTTGAAGCGTGCGAAATACGTAAATTTGAAGGGTGCGAAATACGTAAGTGTGTGATTTATGTCAGGTTGTACGAATTATGTAATTGTGCAAAATACGTAAATCGTGCGAAATATTACAGGTGCTTGTTTCTTGCGAAATACGTGTTCTTGTGAAACAAAACTCTGCTCAATGGTGGAACTCTTCTCGCAGGTGCGCTAACATGGTGGAACTCCTATGTTAGGACTGTTGGTCATGATGTTGCGTATGCAATGACTTGGACAGATTTGAAAAAGAAGATGACTAACAAGTATTGCCCGAGGGCCGAGATTAAGAAACTGGAGGCTGAGTTGTGGAATTTGAAAGTGAAAGGTACCGACGTGATAGGGTACAACCAACGTTTTCAGGAACTGGCATTGCTATGTGTTAGAATGTTTCCTAAAGAGTCTGACAAGATTGAGAGATATGTCGATGGTTTTCCCGACATGATCCACGAAAGTGTAGTAGCATCAAAGCCTAAGACAATGCAAGAGGCAATTGAAATAGCAACTGAGCTGATGGATAAGAAAATCCGCACTTTTGCTGAACGTCAGACAGAGAACAAGAGAAAGAAAGATGATAACCACCAACAACCGCAACAACAACAAAATAAGAGGCAGAACACTGGCCGAGCCTACACTGCAGGATCTGGTGAGAAGAAGACATACGAGGGATCTAAACCCCTATGCGCTAAATGCAACTATCACCATGATGGTCCATGTGCTCCCAAATGCCACAAGTGCAACCGAGTTGGCCATTTGGCTCGCGACTGTAGGAGTACCGCCAATACCAACACTGCTAACAACCAAAGGGGAACTGAGGCAGGTCAAAAACCCACTTGCTATGAATATGGAGCCCAGGGACACTTTAAGAGGGATTGTACAAAGTTAAAAAAAAACAACCGCGGTAACCAAGCTGGAAATGGCAATGCTCCAGCGAAAGTGTATGCGGTAGGCCGTGTAGGGACAAACCCCGACTCTAACGTCATGACGGGTACATTCTGTGGTATATCCTATATCATAACACGGGGTCGATTCTTGGATCGGGCTAGTTTCTAGAGAGAGAAACACTTGAGAGAGAATATTCTAGAGAGAGAAAGTGTTTTCTTTGTAAATGAAATTATGACTAGCTTACCTCTTCCAAAGTTGGAAGAGGCTATATATAGTACTTACAATATACCGGGTATT
>BQNB010138154.1:2494-17748 GCA_026074375.1 Tanacetum coccineum | reverse complement strand
ACACTTCGGCTCACCTAAAAATATAGTTCAAGCTCCGTCCTCTCGTTATAAATCATCTTCGTATTACTACAATTCATGCTTCAATGACATAATATGATCAGGGTGTCTAAAAGCATGCATACGATCTTTTGTGCTGGTACATTCTAAGGTATCAAACTAGTACTACCACGTAGGCAATCCATAGTGGACTAATTATGTGATTCTTATTACTTTATTGAAGAAGAAAAATTGAAAGTGAAGCCGTTCAACTTTATACGCACTAAGTTCAACCCACCCTTTTTCACGAAACAACATTCAACATTCAACATGTTGCCATTCTACTCTGCGGACCTCGAACGCAATGCTTCTCATAAAATCCACGGTCACGAATCGAACAAAAATCATATTATGGACTGCAAACATGTTAATGTTTTCACTATAAATATATATGTTCCGTTGTACGTTAAAATCTGTTAAAACACACCTCTCCTAGACGTTTTATTGCTGTCTGTAACTATCGTTATATAAGTATGTCTTTTGCTTAGACTCCATTCTGTCGAATTTTTATGTACTTTAATATAATTTATTTGTAATATTAAAAAAAAGTGTAAACATTTCCTTCATCATTATTTTTGTTGGCTTATTGCTTTTGTCGTAATCTTATATTTCAGGTTTTTCTAACATTTCACAATCTTGTTTCCCCTAACTGTTTCTGACTTATACTTTTATAGAATATAATCATAATAAGCTAATAGAACCAAACAAAATAAGCTTTTAGCCAAAACTAGCTAAAAGATCGAAACTCGCCATCCAATTGAGACCAATTGTGCTTAATGAGCTAATAACGAATATGTGACCAAACCCTACTTAGATTCAAAATGATTTCAGTTAAAAGCCCATAACATGAATTCAATAAAAAATCGTTTGACTATCACATTGATATAACATTAATTATATATGCGAACATTCAACATTCGTCGTATAATAAGCTATATAGAGAACTCAACAAATTCTCATTTTTTTCATTAAAAAATATACATTGTAAGCTTTCGAACCATATATGACATTGAATATTGAACCTTTCTACACCTATACGTTAGATTCAAAAAATTGGTCAGAAGAAAAATACAATTATTTCAAACTCTGTGATAATCCCAGGATATAACACTAATATGTAAGTTCGAATACTGAACATATTATCGTCAAATGGGCATATATTTTAACACATACTCCAATAAGTAGCACCAGTTTCTGCACCAAAAATAATATTTATGTGAATATATATGGGTTAAGTCCATTAATAGGTAACATACTTATTAAAAAACTGTGCACGAATCGAACAAGAAATCATATTTATGGACTGCAAATCAGTTTTATATGTTTTCACTATAAATATAACATATGTGCCGTTGTACTCTAGAAATCGTGTTAAACACGAGCCTCGTGCCTATACGTTTTATTGCTTTCGTTTAACTATCTTTATATAGAGTATGTCTTTTGCTTATACTCCATTCTGTCTATTTTTATTTACTGTTAATATATTTATTGTAATATTAAAAAAAAGTGTAACCATTTCCCTGCAACTTATTATTGTTGGGCTTATGTGCTTATTTTTCATAATCTTATCTTTTCAGCTTTATTTCTAACATGTGTCATAATCTTTTTTTCCAACTTTTTTCTGACTTATGAGCTTATTATAGAATATAATTGGATAATAAGCTAATAAACCAAACAAAATAAGCTTTTTAGCCCAAAACTGAGCTAAAAGATCGAACGCTCCCTTCGATTGAGACCAAATTATACAGAATTAGGGATAATAAGCGGATGATTTTACCAAAGGCCCGTAAGCGTATGATTCAAAGATGATTTCATTAAAGGCCCATAAGCTGATGAATTCAATAAAAATCGTTTGACGTATCACATATGATATAACACTAATTATATATTTGAACATTCAACATTCTGTCGTAAAATAAGCGTATAGAACTCCAACAAATTCACCATTTTTTGCATTAAAAAATATACATTTTAAGCTTTCGAACCATATATGACATATAATATTTGAACTTCTAAACCAATACGGTTAATTCATAGAAATTGGTGAAGATAGAGAAAAACAATTGACATTCAAACTCGTTTGATATATTACATGTGATATGACACTAATATATAAGTTCGAATACTGAACATATTTTCGTCAAATGGGCATAGTATTTGTACACAACTCCAAAATATTCACCATTTTTTGCACCAAAAAATAATATTTATGTGAATATATATTCTGTCTTTAAATCTAAATATTAAATATTATATCACATGTGATATATCGAGCGTGTTTGAATAAAAAAAAGAATTCATATATTTTCTCCAACTTCTATGAATAAATGTAATAATTTGAAAGTTCAAAAATTATGTGTGATATATGATTGAAAAGCTAAGGATTTGGGTTTTTAAATGCATAAAAGGGTGAATCATTTGGAGTTCTACGCAAATACTTATGCCAAATTTACAACAACATATTGAGTGTTCGAAATTACCGATTAGTGCTATATCACATTTGATATATCATAGGAACTCATGTACCAAAAGAACCAAATTTTTTTTTGTCGAAAGTACATAAAAGTTTTTATTTTTTGAAAGATAATTAAATGTTTGTTGTAGTAATGTAAAACGATTAGCTGTTTTTGATATATATTAAGAAAAAACATTGAAATTGAGATTTAATTAAAAAAAGAGGACGGTAGGGTTTGACTCATAGTTGGATATTCCTTGTTTGCAAAGTTGACTTTGATATTAATTTGAGACCACAAGATGGTCTTTGGGAGCATAATTGACGATTTTGCAAATTGCAAAAGAAAAAAAAAGCACCTAACCTCGTTGAAAGAAAATTAATAACAATTTAACTAGAAACTTGACTATTGATGACGTATAACATGTGTAACATATATTATACATGGGCCGAGCCCAATAAAGCAATTACAAAGTGCAATGGACCAAAGCTAAGCCCAGACTAACGGGCTACGGTCTGGAAGCATCAAGACGGACGAAAGGCTTCCAGAAGACACTTTCGTAGGACAGCGGAAGTCCGCTAGGAGAGCCTAAGTCTGCAAGTCACGATTATAAGCGGACCCTTACCCGATAAGGGTCCCACTTCGGCTTACTAACAGAAATGAGCGAAATACTAGGAAAACCTAATATTTGGCTCACCTATAAATAGGGGTATTCTGGCGCCCCACAAGGTATAATTCTCTAATCATATTTCACACACATACTCTGATACTTCTTTGACAAATATGTGTACTTAATCTCACGCCGGAGTCCAATCGTGGGGTCCGTCCCTACGGTAAGATTAACGGTTTACCTTTGATTGTGCAGGAACTCATTTCACTCACTTGATTTAGTACAAGATCTTTCTTATTGGGCCTACCCAACAATCACCTAGATTCATCTTATCAACCCATAACGCTTTTTGTACTAACAAGTTGGCGTCATCCGTGGGACCACGAACACAACGATGTTTCCTAAAATACTCACTATGAGCATTAACAAACAAACTCTCCTTAGCCAGCCCACTTCCGTTGTGAGGAATACCCTAGGGAAGGAACCCGTTCCGCAGGATCTAGGCAGGCCTATTTTCGATGAAGCCTTGCGGGAATACTGCGACAGGAACTATCATCAGATTCTACCAATCATAGCTGAAAAAGTACACCAAGAGAAGACGCAACAGGAAAAGCTTAAGGCAGTAAAAGCTCGCCTTAATTTTGAGGAAACCTCACGTCATTCTGATTCAGGAACACCCATCAGAAGAAGGGACCTCAAGGAAAGGTGAAGAATACTAGTAATCTTTGATATTATGCAAGAACTAGAGAGAGAAGTGGGTTGGAAAGTTTCTAGAGAGAGAAAGATGATAATATTGAATATGTGTGTAAAATGTGAAATGAAACAACTAACCACCCTCTCTAAGGCATGAAGAAGGTATATAAACTACATACTTGGCCGGCCATAGGCCTTAACGGGCTTTCCATGGGCCTTAGGCCAGACTAGCTTACTAGTCTAATCATATAACAAACTACGGGCTAAGACTATTATAACTTAGAAGTGACCGATACTTTTCTTGTTTCCAACAATCTCCCCCTAAGGGAGGTCACTCTATTTTACAAAATTTAAACCTAGCATACTATGCTATATCTCTTAGTCTTTAGCTCGTAAACCTGACTTCCTCTTGTGAATATGTTGTAGTAATCTTTGACTTTAGGCTCGAGCTTGTTCTTTTATCTTTACTTGTAAGTGGAGATGTGATCTTGAGCACTATGAGATCATCAACCAAGCATAATCTCGTTTCGCCATCTTTTTACTTTGTCATCTTGTGATCTTTGACTTCTGGACTGACATGCTCATACCTTTCTTGATATGTTGACTTAAAAAGCTTTAATGTTGCATCTTTCTTAAAATCCTTTAACTTTAACACTTCGTCACTTTGAGAAAGACGTTTGGTATCAGAGTGAAGGAAACTTCTTTGAAATTCTTTGACTTTAATACTTTGTGACTTCAAGAAAGACGTACGGTATCAGAGTAGTGGAAGTTTTGAAACATGTACTTGAGCTTTCATGATGTGCTCCTAGAGTGTAAGTCCTTGAAGTACCCGCAGCAAAAGAAGTTTGTCTCCCCTGAATTGGTTGTAGTGTCACTCTTCCATTATTGATGGTAGCTTGTTGCCTAGGGTTAGACGAGTTTTCTCAGCAATATTGGTAGTTGTGATAACGGGAGGTTTAACAACACGTCGAAAAACGACATCATGTGATTGATGGCATCAATGGGATCATCACCTTTACTAAACCCTGTAACAATTAACCGAGCTTGTTGGGAAAATTCAGATTGTTGGTTAATTTGGGGAGGATATTCTAATTGAGGAATGGATGATGATGGAGAATAAATGTTGTGGTGAATTGATGATTGAAAATCATTGGATGGGTAAGTTACTGAAAGAGGTGTTGATGATTGATGAGTTGAGTATTGTTGAGACTGATAAGGTGAACCATACTATGGAGATGGATATGTTGAAGCTAGTGGTTGAAGTTGAGTGTTTTGGTAAGTGTGTTAATGACTTTGATAAGGTGACTATGTTATTTGGTGAGATGCAACTAAAGCAAGAGGATCGAGTTACTTCATAGCATCAAACGAACTTCATTGCAGGTCAGTTCACAAGTTGTTCCAAGTAAGCATGAAGCTGATCAACATTGGTAGTATGCAAGTCTTTGACCAACTTAACATCAGTAACAAATTTGCTCCATTCATCAGGAAGTGTGTTCAGAAACTTGGTATTAACTTGAAATTGCTCCAGTGGCATCTTGTAGAGATGTTCATATCATTGAGTAGCAGTGTGAATCTCAAGTAGTACTCGTGTAACGACTCTCTTTTCTTGTAAATGAACCTTATCAAATCCCATCGTAACAACTACACTCTCGTTCTTGGTGTTTGTTAACGACGTTCCTTGCATGAGAAGTTTTAATCTTCTCCAATGAACCTTAGCTACACAGCTTTGACTGTCACAAGAGCATAAATTTCCTGATTGGAAAGTTCTTGGAGATTGATATTAAATGCTTTATAAGTCACAATCAGCTTGAATGGCTTCTGCAGGGGTGAGCTCAGTATATACCTTAAGTCTTGTTTACAACATCCACTGTGATTGGATGGCCAGAGCATGTGACTTTCTCAAACGGAAGCAAGGATCATTCTACATGTGGTCTATTCATCATATAAAGTTTCATTTTGCTTTTCCATGAATCATATAAATGTTTTTCAAGCATCGGTGGTTTATTGTCACCACCCGAGAGAAGTGATTTCTATCACAAGATCATCATTATATAACGTGGTAATCCAGAAAGATTACCAATGATCGATCGGTGGTAGAAAGGAATTGTGTTTGAATGTTTGTGGTTGTTGAGATCTTGAAATACTTCTTAAAACTACACGGGATTGTACAATTCCAGACAAATCGGGAAAACAAGTTAATGTTCACGGATTTTACAAGTAAAGAAATCACCTGTATAATTTAGAAATTTGATTTGAGATGATAGGGTTTTTGATATGGAAAGTTTTACTAGTTCGTTCTCAAACAAAGTGATTGTTCGGTTCATCTAATAACTGTGACTAGATTCAGCTTCTCAAGTGAGTTGATTAGTTCGGTTGTAAGTAAAATCAACTCGTTCGGTTCCAGCTAAAATAACTAGTTCGGTTCCAACTGAAGAAAAACTAGTTCGGTTCAAACTAAAACAACAATTTCGGTTCCAACGAATAACAACTCGTTCGGTTCCAATTAAAGAAACTAGTTTGGTTCCAACTGATGAAAACTAGTTCGGTTCTAACTGATGACAACTCGTTCCGGGGTCCAACTAAAACAACTCGTCCTCCGGTTTAAAACTAAAACAACTCGTTCAGTTCGAAACAAAACCACTAATCGGTTCCACTGTTCGGTTAACTAGTTCGGTTAACTCGTTTGATCTTCTAGTTCGGTTCTAACAGACAGGAGTAGTTCGGTTGTAACTGAGACAAAACCCAAATTTTCAAAACTCAAAAAGACACATTTTTGATTGGTTTTTTGTAAAAAATCTTGTACAACTAGTGTTACTAACCCTATAGGAACAAGAAAAATAACAACTTTAAGGTTTTTAAGCCAAAAAATTTTAAATCAAGATTTTGCTCTTTGTAAAGGTTTTGAACACAAATCAAAAGACAAACATAAAAACTAAACATACCACTCCATGGCTCTGATACCAATTAAAGAATACTAGTAATCTTTGATATTATGCAAGAACTAGAGAGAGAAGTGGGTTGGAAAGTTTCTAGAGAGAGAAAGATGATAATATTATTATGTGTGTGAAAATAAGATATGAAACAACCAACCAACCAACCACCCTCTCTAAGGCATGGAGAGGGTATATATTCTACATTCATGGCCGGTATCCACGAGCCTTAACGGCTTTTCCATGGGCCCTTGGGCAGACTAGCTTCTAGACTACTCAAAAACAAACCTACGGGCTTAGACATTTAAAATAGAAGTGACCGATACTTTTCTTGTTTCCAACAATGAGTTTAAAGATAATCACTAAGAACAAAAGGTTAAAAGCTACTAGAAATAGTCTTGAAAATGATCTTAGAAAATTAAAAGATAAATTATCCATACTCGAGAAAAACAAGTGAGTTGATCTCGATTGAGCAAAGTGTCATGCACTTAAAATTGAGAATGAAAAGCTCAAAGAAGAATCCACTAGATTAAACAAATTTTGAAAAGAGTACACATTGCTGCTTAAATGAAATGAATAAGTAATCAAAAAAACCCCGCTGTGATAATATAAGTTTAGTGTTAATTCATTTTGAAGCATAGTGGAACTAAGGAAATAAAATTTGTGAAAGCTTAGAAAAAGGCGTATTCTGATGGAGGTCCCACAAATATGGGCGGCCCCCTAAATGACCAGGCGGCCCCCAAAATAATTATGGGACCGCCACCAGCAATGCCTGGATCTTAGAAAACTGTGTCTTTTCAAAAATCCATTTTGGGTCATAGACCAAAACACATTGTTAGGATTAATGTTTTCTTAACTTAGTACCGACAGTACAAATAGTTAGTACTGACAGTTATACTTTGTACCGACATACAAAGTAGTAATTACTGTTAGTTAGTTAAGTACCGTTAGTGAGAAAAGTTTAGTACCGTTGAGAAGATATTTAAAAGATATTTATGAGATATTTGTCAAAAAGATATGTAAGCCTATTAGGGTTATCCTTAGTCTATAAAAGGATAACTGTTGGCATTTTTAGAAAACAGACGAAGACAGAAGATTACAGACGAATACACAAGCTTAGCAAATCATATATATCATAGTTAGCAATCTGTAATCCTGAAGAACACATTAATAAAGTTGTTATTCAGTTGTTCATTGTCTTCTTGGAACCTGTGTTAAGAATTCCACATTAAACAATAGTAGTTCATAGTCTTTGTTTATACATTAGTCATTTGTATTTAACATCTTGCTATCAACCTTATAGGCTGCAAAAGATCCATTCATTTTATTTTAAGGACCATCAAGTGGTATCAAAGCTTTGACGCAAACTCTAAACAGAAGAACAGTTAAAAACCAAGTATATTCATCTCCAACCAACAAATCTAAACAGTCCTGAAACCACGAGCTAAATCCACCACCACCCACCTCCCACCAAGCAACACAACAAACACCAACACAACAAACTCCTCATAACCATCGTCAACCATCAAGCGGCCTATTCTCAAAGGATAATATGAATATATGCTAGAAGATGGAACACTATTTGGCTCATACGATACTAACAAATTTGGGAGGTTATTCAAAGAATGGGAATGTCCAGCGTCATCACAACTGTACCTCAGACAACTTAAAATTTTGCATCCTAAAATAGCAAAGAAATAGTGGTCCAGAAAAGAGAAAGAAAAGCTAGGAACAACCTTACTAATGGCCATACAGAAGATCATCTAACTAATTTCCATAAATGACTGATGCAAAGAAATGTGGACATGCCATCAACAAATGTTGGTGAAATGATGAATCCAAAAAGATGCAGAAGTACATCTTAGAAGCAACAGTTTAAGGATTCACTATATCCAACACAGATGGATCACAAAGCTATGAGAGATTCCAAAGTCTTCCCAGCCAGTTAGCAGAATCATGAGCAGGTGTACTACTGAAGATGCAAATCAGAAATTTCTAAGATCCTACCTTCCTGCTTGGTTACAAGTTCCTTAATTATGAGAGAACAAACCAGGAATGGTCAGTCATTAGTTATGATGACTTTATCAACAAATTCTAAGAGTCTTTTGAAAATATGTAAAAGGCTCTACTACATCTCTCCAAAAGCTTATGCAAAATGTAGCATATGTTTCTGAAAACAACCAGCAGTACTAATATGTTAGTACCGCGAGTATGGTGTTGCAATACTTCCTGGTCATTATTCAAAGCTGGAACATTCATCATCATATTCCTTGCTTGCAATCAATCTACTTGTCCTCAATCTGGTAATCAAGATGACTTAGACCAGTTTGATGAAGATAACCTTGAAGAAATGACTTAAAATGGCAAATAGTGCAATGAATCTATTGGAGAATAAAAGACGTTCTACAAGAAGACTGGTAGAAAGCACAGTTTGATGCAAACTGAACCTGTTGGTTTTGATATAAAAAAAACCGAAGTGGGAATGCTACAACTGCCAACAAAAACAGGGCATTTGCAAGAGAGTGTAGAACAAAGAAAGATAACAGGAGGAGGGATGATGGAATCCTGGAAATAAGATGGGACAGAAATGGAAAGAAAGAAGAGTCTAAAAGCATTGGTGACAGTTGATGGAGAAGGTGTTGACTGACAACACCTTCAGAAGATGATGAAAATTATGCTTTCATGGCTAGCGACCTACCAGGATCAGACATACAGGTACCTTCCTGTCAAATGAGTGTAAAAGAGTCTTAATGCTAACCTTAAAAAACTAAATGAAGCTCAAAAGAGAGCAACCTTAGGATGCTAGCGTAGAGATAAAGGCTTATACTCAAGGTCTTAAAGAAAGATTGAAGCAACAGTTTAGTTGAGCCCATCAACAGGTCAACTTTGGTATGAACAAAAATCAAATTATGAAAATAATTTAGATGATAAAACAGATGTTTTCACACATAACCATAAAGAAAATTGTTGGCTACAATGCTCAAAAAGAAAAAGATGATTTAGAAGTTATAGTAGACAATGGAAACATTCTTCAAAAAATCTGGCGTAAAATGTAAGATTATCACGAATGATAGCATGATAAAGCTTGGGGCTAACAAGTATTACGGGTATGGTGATTACAGATATAGTGGATTTTTAGAGGTTATGAAACTGAAGATTTTCCCACAGAGTGCTTAGGTTGCAATAAAATGATTTTGAAATCCACCTTTGCATAAAAGGATTGGAAAAACATTGAAATGCTAGCAATAACCCCCACCCATGACAGGGAAATATTTAGTCCTCTGGACTGATATTGAAATAGATGACCACAATATACATATGGTCCTAGAAAGTCTCAACCAAGTGCATCTGAATCTCAAACAACTGACTTGGATATCCTGTGACACTAACACTAGTACAAAACCTTCTGAATTTAGTGTCTGAACCAGTTGTAAATGAAATCATATATAGAAGTTCGAACCAAGTTTTGGTCTGATGCTCTATCATTGATGGAGTATGAATCCAATAGTGAGAGAGTATGTGTCTGTACAAAACAAAAGGACTTCACCAGTTATGCTAACAAGCAAGTAAAAACACCTAGAAAATGTAAGAATCAGTGCTACACATAGTCAAAAACCAAAGGTTAACAACAAAGAGTTGGGGCATGGAGTTTACTGAAAGAGCATGTTTTGTCTGTGGTAGTTTTAGTCATTTAATAAGACAAAAGTTCTTATTGTTTAATCTTGTGTGTCATTGATCTTGTGCTTCATCCATGGAATGATCTAGGGATCCTACAGGATAGATCATTGCAATTATTGGTCTTAAACGAGGAATTCCTAGTAAGCGCGAGTCATCAGCTCGCGTTGACTACGTCCTTGCCCTTTGTACATACCGCCCGTCGCTCTTACCGATTCAATGGTCCGGTGAAGTGTTAGGATCGCGGCGACGTGGGCGGTTCGCTACCTGCGACGTCGCGAGAATTCCACTGAACCTTATCATTTAGAGGAAGGAGAATTCGTAACAAGGTTTCCGTAGGTGAACCTGCGGAAGGATCTTTGTCGAACCCTACAAAGCAGAATGACCCGTGAATACGTAAAAACAACCGAGCGTCGAGTGGATTAAGCACTTGTTTGATCCTCTCGATGCTTTGTCGATGTGCATTTACTTGTGTTCTTTTGGACATGGTGAATGTGTCATTGACGCAATAACAACCCCCGGCACAATGTGTGCCAAGGAAAACTAAACTTAAGAAGGCTTGTTATGGTGGATCTAGCCTTAGAAATTATTCAACTTTCAAAGATCCACTAGGCAGACTCAAGCCCAAACAGGCTTGGGTCCCTAAGAGAGTCTAATCACTTTCTTTTAAATGTGCAGGAAAATCCACATAGAACTCTAAAGAATAAAGGAATTATTGATAGTGGATGTTCCAGGCACATGACAGGGAACAAGGCTTACCTTGCTGACTTTCAAGACTTTAATGGTGGGTCTGTTGCCTTTGGAGGTAGTAAAGGCTATATTACTGGTAAAGGGAAAATAAAAACTGGTAAATTACTGGGAAAGGTAAAATAAAAACTAGTAAATTAGATTTTGAGGATGTATGCTTTGTGAAAGAACTTTAGCATTTCAATTTCTTTTCTGTCTGTTTACTGACTCTGAATGTCTTGTTTTGTCTCCTGAATTTAAGTTACCTGATGAAAATCAAGTATTACTTAAAGTCCCCAGACAAAACAATATGTACAGTTTCAATTTAGAGAACATTGTTCCTTCAGGAGGTTTGGCTTGTTTAATTGCAAAGGCTACAACTGATGAATCTAACAAATGGCATAGGAGGTTGGGTCATGTAAATTTCAAAAACCTAAACAAACTTGTAAAGGGAAACCTTGTAAGAGGTTTACCTTCAAAGCTTTTTCAAAATGACCACACTTGTGTTGCTTGTCAGAAAGGAAAGCAACACAAGGCCTCCTGTAAGGCCAAAGCAGTAAGCTCTATTAGCCACACCCTACAACTTCTTCATATGGATTTATTTGGACCTACATCTGTAAGAAGTTTAAACCATAAGACCTATTGTCTAGTTATCACTGATGATTTTAGCAGGTTTAGTTGGGTATTTTTCTTAAGAACTAAGGATGAAACTAGTGCAATCCTTAAGGACTTTATAAGACAGATAGAGAACCAATTGAATCAAAAAGTTAAAACTATTAGATGTGATAATGGTACAGAATTTAAGAACAGGGATGTGATTGAATTCTGTGGGTCAAAGGGGATCAAGAGGGAATACAGTAATGCCAGAACTCCACAACAAAATGGAGTTGCTGAGAGAAAGAACAGGACCCTTATTGAGGCTGCAAGGACCATGCTTGCAGATTCATTTTTACCTAACACTTTTTGGGCTGAAGCAGTTAGTACTGCTTGTTATGTTCTAAACAGGGTATTAGTGACCAAGCCTCATAATAAGACACCTTATGAACTTTTAACTGGTAAGACACCAATTATAAGTTATATAAGACCTTTTGGGTGCCATGTGACCATCTTGAACACCATAGACCACTTGGGCAAGTTTGCTGGAAAATCTGATGAGGGATTTTTGGTTGGGTATTCTCTACAAAGCAAGGCTTTTAGAGTATACAATTTAGAAACCAAAAGAGTTGAAGAAAACCTGCACATAAACTTCTTAGAGAACAAACCCAATGTTGCAGGGAAAGGACCAAATTGGCTTTTTGACCTTGATTATTTGACTGATTCTATGAACTATCATTCTGTTAGATCAGAGAATCAAGCTAACCTTCATGCAGGTCAACAAGAATCTAACCAAAATACAGGTACAAAAGACAAAATTGATGCAGGGGATTCTGAAAAAGAAGATGAATCTGCTCAAGACTGCTTTGAACTGCCAATATGGCATTCCTATTCTTCAACAAACCCATTTGCTTCAAAATCAGATAATAAGATAGGAGGTCCAAGAGAGGAAGAACAAGTCTTTCTGGATGATCTTGCAAGACTTCAAAGGCAAGAAAAGGAAGCTAATGAGGAAGCTGAAGCTCTCAGGAAGAATCTTGAACAAGAAACTGAGAACTTGGTTACTCAGGCAAGAGCTGCTAAGTCTAGCAGTACTAACATTTTTAGTACTGTTAGCACAACAGCTAAAGCTAGCGGTACTAACCTAGTTAATACCGTTAGCATGCCAGTTAGTACTGCCAGTCCTAATGAGGGACTATCTCTTTCTGACACAACCAATTCCCAAGAAGATGACTCTGAAATACCTCCACTTGAGGATATTCATGAAGATACTACTGATGGTATCTTTACACATTCATCTTATGATGATGAGGGTGCAGAGGCTGACTTCACAAATTTGGAAACAGTTGTGAATTGGTGGCCCATCAAGAATTAATCCCTCTCATCCTTCAGCTCTTATTCTAGGAGATCCAACATCAGCAGTACAAACAAGAAGCAAAGTAAATAAAAGTTCTGAAGCTCATGCTTTTGTTAGTTATGTTCAAAAGCAAAGGAGAAACAATCATAAGGACTTTCATCATTGTTTATTTGCTTGTTTTCTATCTCAACATGAACCCAAGAAGATTTCAGAAGCTCTTGAAGATGAAAGCTGGGTTGATGCTATGCAAGAAGAATTGTTGCAGTTTGAGATTCAAAAAGTTTGGATCCTAGTAGATTTGCCTTATGGGAAAAAGGCTATCGGTACAAAGTGGGTGTACCGAAATAAGAAGGATGAAAGAGGAGTGGTTGTCAGGAACAAAGCTAGATTGGTTGCTCAGGGACACAGGCAAGAGGAAGGAATAGACTATGATGAAGTTTTTGCTCCTGTGGCTAGGCTTGAAGCCATAAGGATCTTTTTAGCATTTGCCTCGTATATGGGCTTTATAGTCTATCAGATGGATGTGAAAAGTGCCTTTCTCTATGGCAAGATTGATGAAGAGGTATATGTGTCTCAACCACCAGGTTTCCTAGATCCTAAGTATCCTGAGAAAGTCTACAAAGTGGTTAAAGCTCTGTATGGGTTACATCAAGCTCCCAGAGCATGGTATGCTACTTTATCCACTTTCTTGTTGAAGAATGGATACAGAAGAGGGACAATTGACAAAACTCTCTTCCTAAAGAAGGACAAACATGATATCATTTTAGTTCAAGTCTATGTGGATGATATCATCTTTGGGTCTACAAAGAAGTCTTGGTGTGATGAGTTTGAGGCATTGATGAAGAGTAGATTTCAGATGAGTTCAATGGGAGAGCTCACTTTCTTTCTTGGCCTACAAGTCAAACAGAAACCAGATGGTATTTTTATAAGTCAGGATAAGTATGTTGCAGAGATCCTAAAGAAAATTGATTTTGCTAGTGTGAAGACTGTCAGTACTCCAATTGAGATCTAAAAGTCTTTGACCAAGGATGAAGAAGCTGCTGATGTGGATGTACATCTTTATAGATCCATGATTGGCTCTTTAATGTACTTGACTGCTTCTAGGCCTGACATTATGTTTGCAGTCTGTGCTTGTTCTAGGTTTCAAGTAACACCAAAGACCTCCCATCTCAATGTTGTGAAGAGAATCTTTAGGTACCTCAAAGGCAAACCCAAACTGAGCCTTTGGTATCCTAGAGTGTCATCATTTGACCTAGAAGCCTACTCAGATAGTGACTATGCTGGAGCAATCTTGAGAGGAAATCTACAACAGGAGGTTGTCAATTTCTTGGTAGGAGACTTATTTCATGGCAGTGCAAGAAGCAGATAATCGTGGCTACTTCTACTACAGAGGCAGAATATGTTGTTGCTGCTAACTGTTGTGGGCAAGTATTATGGATTCAAAATCAAATGTTAGACTATGGGTTCAATTTAATTAACACAAAGATCTACATTGATAATGAGAGTACTATATGCATTGTAAAGAACCCAATATTTTACTCCAAAACAAAGCATATTGAGATTAGGCACCACTTCATTAGGGATGCTTATGAGAAGAAGCTTATCCAGGTGTTAAAGACTCACATTGATGATAATGTAGCTGATCTTTTAACCAAAGCTTTTGATGTTAGCATGTTCAATTTCTTGATTGTTAGCATTGAAATGATCAATCTATAGCTGTATTAGTTCAGGTAAGGTAAGTCAGCAGGTTACTTTGTTGTACAGTTTGTGAAATATTTTAGTAAGCAGATGGATTTTAGCTAAGATGATGATTTGGGATTCATTCTATTAATTGGAAAGAAGATTGAGGGCTACATATGGTGCTGAGTTAGTTAGTGCTGCCAGTTTGGTTAATACTGCCAGGCCAACACTTAGAACTGCTCGGCTTGGTTAGTACTGCTTAAAAGCATTTAACTATTATGTTGATGCTTGGATTAGGTCAAAGATGCAGTTTGCATTGGATTTGAGGGTACTACATGGAAACTAACAAGTTAGTACTGCCAAGCAAAGTTGATGCTGCCAGGTAAAGTTGGTGCTATCAGGCATAAAAGTTGGTACTACCAGGCAAAAGTTTGTGTTGCTAGTTACCGTTACTATTGTTTGAGAGTATATCATATTTTCATTAATTAATTATAACCGTT